>ML264622.1:3957-26142 GCA_005239495.1 Nicotiana undulata
TGTTGATTAATCATGTTTGCACCTGCAGTTGCCTAAATTGGCCATGAGTAAGAATTAATAACTGGTAAGTATCATTTTGCAACTTTTCGATGATGCCAAAAGGATGAAGATGTGCTGTGTTGTTCAAAATTTGTAGTGCTATGTTGTTCAAAAATTTTAAAGTGATATTTATAACCTAATGAACCTGGTTCTTGATGATTAATGCTCAAAAATATATAAAGTGTTGGATGTGTATACAGGATAGAAGCACAGAGTTTGTCATCATCAAAAAGGGGGAATTTGTTGGCCCATGTCACTGAATGGGTTTTGAAGATTGACAAAAGGTGTCAAGTTGAGCCAGGTCCATCATAGCATACACATCTGAATGAAGAAGTTGGAACAAGAATCGTACAATTCTAGGAGATATCGGTGATTGCTGAGTATCAAAGAACTAAGAGAATGTCTCCTAATACGAAAAGGTTGCAAACTGATAGAGATGACAGAAGTTGATTTCAGCTAGGACAGAAATAGAGGAAGGAAGTTGAGTTACAATCAAACTCGTTTACCAAGGAAGAGTTGGATCAGAATTGAATCATGGACTCAACAAACGGACTCTATAAATAATCAATGTATTACTGCTGAAAGAAGTGACGCACAAGTACTAAAGTGAATCAAGATCTGAAGCAAAAGTTCCAGAGATATTTTGCAAGCAGAATTGTTGTGCGATACAAAGGCTACAGTTCAACTAGAAGAAACAGTTCCATTGTTTGTGTATTGAGTCTAGTTGATTGTAGTAGGAGTTTTAACATTGTATCTTTTCAGCTTACTTAGAAGCAATTGTAATAGGTACAAATTGATCAAGTTAGAGTTAGCTTGAAATCATTAGAAATTAGCTAGAGGCTAGTTGATACAAAGAGGATTAGAGTTAGTCCTAGGATTACAAAAGAGTTTATTTTGTAAGTCCATTTTGGCTCAGAGTTTTAGTGAAGAGTTTGAGCAAATCCTACTGAGGAGTAGGTCGTGGTTTTTTTCACCTTTTGAGCCAGGTGTTTTCCACGTAAAAATCCCTGTGTCTTTACTATTACTTCTTAATTATTTCACAAACAGTAGTAAGCAGTATACTAAGAAGAACCAGGTTCTTCTTATTAGACATCACTCGAAAATTGGGTACTGCACAATTAACTTGTAATATTGTGTAGTATTGAAGTCTAAAACATCAATTTATTTTAAAGTCCGAAATTTCGAACCAATTATCAATAAGCATCACAATCTATTCCAAAAAAGGTGAAGGAAAAACGAGAAAGGACAAAAAACGAAAGGCTTTTTATATATATTGAAGGTTCACAAGGGTGCATTTACAAAGCTTATGCCTAAATCCCTTACAAGGGAAAGAACGAATAAAACCCTAATCTACCACCGGGGTTGTGCCTTCAACGACACCGTCAGAGGTTACGCCTTCAACAGCTTCGGCCTCAGCCCCCCGATTCCTCGACGACCTCTTCCTCCTCGAGGAATTCACCTTCATCTTCACCATCTTCCGAGCCACTGCTCGAGTCACCTTCAGAATTAAGCACGACTGCCGATCCTCTTCTAGGGTCTTCACCCTCTCGATCTCTGTAGATAGATCGATGCCCCCTGCATATATATCCTCGAGGGCCTGCCTCCGAGATCTTAATCGAGCATGCTCCATGGCCCGGTCATTTGCAGCTCGGCCTCCTCAGACACCTTCCTGGCTTGAGCGTTTGCAGCAACACCATTCTCTTTGTACGAGGATACGAGCTCATCGGCTTCAGCCCTGGCCGCAGATAGCGCGGCAACCGATTCAGTGTGGAGGTCTTGATATTTACTACTCTCCGTCCTTGCATCCTGAAGTTGATGCTCAATTGAGGCCACCTTCCCCTGGAGGGTACCTCTCTCAAAGACTATCTCACTCACGTGCCGCTTGAGTCCGAGAATTTTAGCGTCCTTGGCTTGGAGCTCCCCCCTCATCAGAGCATCTTTCTCCTCAAGCTGCAAAGATCAACCCAAAGGTGTTAAACACTAAATCTAGGTAAGAATGATAATAAAATCAAATAGAAGCTATATTACCTGCCCAACAAGACGGATTCGCTCTTGAGACGCTGCCTCCAAACGAGCCCGAAGGTCACGAAGTTCTTCCTCTTTCTTGGTGAAAAGAGCTCTGAGCTCATCATCCTCCGAAGAGATTTTCCTACACTCCCCCTCGTACTGGGTAAACTCGGCTTGAAACTTAGCAAAGTTCTTGTTATAAAGCTCCATGGCCTAAAAACGAGAAAGAAACAAAATTAGAAAAAATGAAGATCAAGGCAATGAACAAAATTTATGAAAGATTACCTGTTTGCAGAGCCTCTCGGCCTCATCGAAAATGAACGAAGCATTGGTTTCAGGGGTTTCTTCAAACATGGTCAAAAGTACTTCAAACACATCCTTATCTCGGATGGATGCCCCCACATCGGAAGACTCTATATTTTGGGCATCCTGCATCTTCCCCGGAGATAAAACTGTTTCCGGTGGGGAATAACTTACTTCAATAACCCTGACCGGATCGATCGGGGATTTCTCTTGCTTCTGGAGAGCTTCAGAACTAGGCTCCTCCAGCCCTGCTACTGAGTGAACCCCCACTCAGGGAATATTTTGGCCGTCAACCAGCTCGGGGACATTATCCAATACATCCTTAAAGGCCTCTTCACCCGAGAAATATTGCATTGCACTCCACTATAATTGCAAAATCTAGTTGCTAATATTTTGAATAAGTTGCTGAATCTTTCCTTTGAATTTGATCATAATATTGTGCTGCTGAAACTTTCATCCGTAAGCTTTTTTTTATAAGCTTTTGTGATTTTCTCTTAACTTATGCATAATAATCATTATAGGAATTGATTGGAATGTTATGGATTCTATTTATATATTCTAACTTTAGGCTTTGTAATCTTTGCAATATGAAAGCATCCTAAGATCACTCCCTTAAATATTTACAGTCCAAATGCCAATCTTTTGTCTTTACACGTAGGAAGATATATAGTGTCTTGTACTTAACCTCTTAGTTTGCCACCTTTCAACCAAATGCATGAGTCACTTAATGTGAAGTTGGGTCTGCCTTATAATCCATTTTGATCCCTATCCAATATATCCTTAATTAATTAGGTTATATCCCATTACCCAATAATTAACCAATTACCCACATAATTAAGAATTATCTCAACTTACTTAAAATACTACTCACTTTTAACACACTTTATACATCTTACTATCATGGTCATGTGGTACCTTGTATGACTCTATTCCGGGTATTGTAGCTCGGACCGTATTTTATCCCAAATTACCAAATTTCGACGAAACTCATTTTCTTCCACTCGATCACCCTCTCACCTTCAAGAATTTGCTTATCCCTTGCTTGAAATAACATAATACTTATAATTCCAAAATAACCTCGTTCCCGAACTTACGTGATTAGTTTACGACGAAACTTTAACGTACGAAAATGTAGAATATAATATCTCATTTCCGAGCTTATATCAATTTACTTATGGTGTACTTTCACGTACGAAAATATGGGGTGTAACACTTTTTCTTCTTTCTGCTACCTATTGAACAAGATTGGATTGCTTTACTAGCTGCTTGAAACGTAGCAATAGATTGTACCTTGCCGGACTTTATGCCTTCCTCTAAAAGGTCTCCCATTTTAACAAGTTCATGGAACGTCTGCCCCATCATGCCCATAATATTCTCAAAGTAGATTCCTTCCTGAGCCCTGATAAAGTACTTAGTCAACTTACCGTGGGGGTTGTGCTCTGGCTGCCTCCAACCTCCATCGACGTGCATACTCTTGAAATAATTCGGACTGCTTCATCTGAAAATTTACCAGAGCGAAATCCATCATGAGTAATTTCTATGTTGAACCAAAAGCGGTTCATGAGATCTTCTATAATATCCTGCCACTCCCCCAGTTTCAGGGATCTTGGCGAGTTTACCAAGTAAGTGCCTCCCCTGTCAAACTCCTTATGAACAACTTCATCCTCAACTTCTCATTTCTTCCTACTCCAACAAGCTTATCGTAGTATGCTCTCAAGTGTTCATTGGGGCCACGCGTCCCATCAAAGATATCAAACTTAGGAGGCTTGTACACTATTGACATGTCCACATCAGGTTGTATACACGGATCCTCATAATAAAAACTTTCACTCCCTCGAGCTGCTTGAAGGTGCTTCATTTGTTTTCTCATCATTGTTCGGATACCGATTCTTCCTCCTTATACTTGGCTTCTCTTTCCATTTCAGCATATTGCTCAACTTTATAAGACAACCTGACTATGGCAGGTGCTATGAAAGTGGGTTCTGAAATGTCATATACGCGGGGGGGGAGGGGGGGGGACATATCTCTCATGTGCAGCGGTATGTGCTGGTTTTGGTTAGTGGTGAAGGTAACACCATCACAAGGAGTGGTACGGACTGTGCTGGTGGAAGCTATCAGATTTTGTGGTGCCTGAACATAATTTGGTACATAAGGGATATGTATAGGAGGATTTGGTGGTCTTGCAAGTGTTATTGGGGGTATAATCTGGGATGTCGGGACTGAAGTCGAGGTATTGTTTTCTTGGTGAGTAATTGAAGGGGAGTGGTTAGATATTGAATTGAAGGAAGGAAAATGGGGTGGTTGTGGGAGCATCGTCACAGCCAAATGTGTCATTCCAAAATGTTTTGTAATTCGTCCCTCAATGATTCCATCTCTTGGGTCATCCAAGCCACATGTTCTTCATTCTGCATATCACCCTTCTCTCCCTATCTCCCCAGGCAATCATCTATTACCAGAGCATGTTTGGTCGGGATATCTATTCCAAACATCTTCCCTTTCGATCTTAAGTTTTACGATGGTTCTGCATGTTTGGGTCAACAAAAACCAACTTCTTCTTTTTGGGAATAAATAATATAGTACTACAAGAAAAAAAACAGAAAAAGAAAAAAAACAAAAGAACAGAAGTCAGTTTCTGGGTTTGCACAAATATAGGAACACAAAGCAGTTAGTTCACGTATTCAGGCAAGTGCGTTCCCTAAAGCTTGAGGGACCTCTCGAGAGAAAAGGTTACATCATTGTTTTCAAGATTCATAAGAGTACATGGGCTCAAACAAACTTAACCTTGGGGAAATGGAAAGGTTGGATATAAAAGATACAAGGTGGGAAAGGGGGTAAAACAAACAACTTCTAACATCCATCCCCGAAATCGTTTCCATATCTACTTCTTATTTTAGGTCTTCTTCCAGCCAGGGTATTCCTTCCCTGGTTGGTCGGGCTAGCTCGTCCACTTCATTGATCAAGACATAGTATTATGGAGTGCACCAAATATTCTGACCCACTGGCGTTGTGACTAGACTCCTCCTGAAGCCTCCTTATCCTTGGTATCAGGATTTTCCCTTTGTATGCATCTTCATACAATGCCATCCTTGTCTAGAGAGGTACATCCTGAGTCAACCCAAACTGCCTAAGAACAAATATGGGTGATTATTGTTGGATGCCCTCGAGTCCTATTAGCTCAATAAAATATTTTTTGGGATTCCTTAGAATTTCCCTACCGCTCAGCTATGAAAGCTTCCAATTGATCCACTCTCCACTTAAATTTTTCACTTACTGTCCATGAAAGGAGACCCAATACTTCATTCTCTCACAGTGACTTCAAATCATGTCTAACACCCACAAACTAGTAAAATGTGGCCTCTTGTTGAAATAAGTGATTCGTGGCCCATATTTAAACCAACATGTTGCAACCTTTGATGAAATCGTACCTCTGGTAACATGTATACAATGCTATGAGATTTTTTGCTAACATCATAGGTACCAAGGTAGCTTGGAGGTTGAATGTTGCCAATACCATAAGCAACAAGTTGATATTGATTCGTCCTCTTCTTTGCGAAAAAACCAACAATCATAGCAGTGTCAAATTCTACCAAGTACCATTCATAGCTCTCACAATTTCCAAACTTGTCGAACTATTCGTCCAGGATTACCTATCCATCTTCAATGTTTGTCAAACCTCGACTATTTGCTAGACCCAAAGCATTGAGAAACATGTAGTCGGTAGTATCAGCTTCCTCCCAGTAATGTCAGCTTTCTGAAATTGGTAAGTTCTTCCAATGTTGGAACCAACTCACAATCATCAAACTTGAAAACTACTTTAGCCGCATCCCAGAATCCTATCAGCAAGCGAGTAAGTACCGTGTCAGCCCGGATGTTTAGTAAGGCAATCAATGCTCCTAGACGTGTCCTGATTTTGTCTCCATGCTCTGATTGGATGCTCTTCCACCATAACCTTAGCTCGTTTGGTACTCCCATTACTATATTGATCTCAAGGATGTTCTGGTTGAATTATATTTCTAAAGATAACGGAGAAAAGGGGGTTTGATAAGTGTTTGCTTCGGATCTTAAGTGCCTCATCATGATTAGTTCATCTTTCCACAAAAGTCACATTGTTGGGTACATGAACCGTTGACATTAGGTGGCTTTCCTAATGGTGTGTCAATGCCAGAGATCGACCCACCTATGATTTATGCAATATGACCTATGTTTTGTAGAGTATAATGTTTCCTAATTTTGAGTTAGACTGAATATTGCGAGAAGTTATGTCAGTTGACCTGACAAAGCCATAATCTGAAACTAAAGAACTTTGAAAGAAGGTTTTGAGGGGCGTAAAAGACAACCCTCGTGGGCCATTGTGTGTTGAAGTGTGCGACCAAGACTCGATAGGAACGAGTGTGATGACAGTATATACACAACGGTAAAAAATAGTGGGATGTTAGTAATAATATTGAAGCAAGAAGATAAGTGCATAACGAGCAAGTAAGGCATGTAAGCACTTAGTTGCAAATAAAAATCAATTAAAGCGATGTACAAAAAATCCTAAATTCTAAGTCTATTCTAAGTCAGCTAAGCTCCGAATCTAAGTGTGAAATTCCCATCAGAGTCACCATGTATTTACACCCTATTTTGCACGAGTAAAACCAAGATTCAACTAGTCGTTTGCCTGTTGATGATAAAAAAGGGTCTCCACCTAATATTTAAAGGTATACTAGGGTACATGTTTAATCAAAGATTATTTCTCTACTAGTCTGCTAACCGGTGAGAGTTTGGTTAAGGGTTCTGGTTTTTCTAAGGGGAAAGTGTTAAGCACCCCTTAAAATCTACCTGAGGTAGCTCTATAGTACATAGACTAGGTTTAATGAATTGGATGTCTATATTCTACATAATTATAACTTAAAGTGTATGGCTTACCTATGTATTGTTTAAAGCCTTGTCATTTTGAAAGAAAAAAATATATGCACCTTAAAAGAGTATATATGTTTCATTTGTAAAGCTTTTGAGAGAAGGACTACATAATTGAAAAAAGTTAGGAAGTATATATAGGGTCTACATTTTGCAAGATTTGTAAAATATGACAAAGTATTACAATACTTTATCCTTATAATAGTATGGCTACTTGTATAATTCTATTAATGTACCAGTTGTTTTTAAGAAGTAGTCTTAGATATAACTCAAAGATTGATTCTCGAATCCCATATTTTAATTTAAAGAGATCGTTAGAAACCTTTGACTTTGTTGTAGCATTTGTTCGATTTTCGTAGAAAAGCTCAACCTTTGGAAAGCCACTTTTCGATTTCAGTTTTTTCTAGCTTCTTTGAAAAAGAGAAGGTAGTCAAACTTTACAAAATTTGTCTTAGCTCCTATGTTGTTAATATAATTCAAAGATATGAATCAAAGTATTCATTCAAATATCAAAATGTTATATACATATGAGAATAATAAATTGACTTAACGCGATAGGGGAAAGAGGTGGACTTTAGGTTTGGGCCTGAAGGAAGGTAAGCCCAGTGATACAAAAGGCGGACAACAACAACTTCAGACTCCAAAAGGTTCTAGCAAGAACTTGGGCCTGAGTTATGCTAGAACTCGGCAGGCCCAATTTAAATACATGTACAAAACAAAAGAGAAAGACATTGGATATGTGGTCAAACTATACATAATTATATGTATGTAACACTAATATAGGTTCAAGATAAATTATAAAATCAACAGTAATCTGTACAGCAAAAGTACTCTATCCCTAGCACTTATAAGTTCACAAGGGCCTCAAGGAACCCGAGTACTATTTGTGCCAGGGAGAGTAGCTTAAGCAAGAACTAAATTCTACTCCCAAATGCCCCTAACTACTTACACTTACTCTTCTCTACATGTTTATGTGCTAATGAGGTTCTCAACGTAAACTTCAATACCACAGTGGAAATTATGCTTGTATATTTCAATAATAATCCAAAACACCAAAGCATCATCAGACATCTCATGGTTTGCACACAAGCATGTATCAATATCATATATTCTTATCAAGCTTAAGATCACTAAAACATGATCAATTACAAGTGCCAACAAACAGTGAGAGAATACCAACACTATAATATAAGGACTTAGAAAAAGGTAAGTCATCTAGTTCAAAGGAGTATATGAGGTATAATGTGTATTACTCTTAATAATATTATTAGAAGGCTCATGCTTATGAATGATCATTATCTATAACCGTGTACTTAATCATGCATACTTAACTTAATATAAGTCTACATACATACTGATACTCCATCTCTTACTAATTGAGGAAGTTAAAAATCCACTTCAAGGGCAGGCATATACATTGGCAAGTAATATCTGATGAGATCTTCATTCCACCTAGGTTGATTAAATGTTTAACTGTAAAATCCTATATTCTAACAAACATCACAGGGGAGTTTCCTAAGTCTCTGGGTAAACTTCAGTGAACTTGGTAGATTCTAATGACATGGGAACACAGTCATAAACATGATCTATAAACAACAATGTTCTTTATGGTAGGGATGAGTATATAACCCCTAATGGGTGACATTCAAATATGTACATATTGTATTATAACTAATACTGCCATATTACAACATGGCGGAGTACTAAACATGGAATTAGACTAACATGGCCATCATAGTTGTTTAACCATGAGATAACAGAACAATCATTCTTGCAATTAAATGGTTAAAGATGAAGAAGGTTGAGGTTCAGTGACCTCCTTTAAGGAAAAAAACCAAACGAGATTCTAATATAGCCGTTATGAATCCAAGACTCAAGACTCCGACCAGTGTAGTACTCAGAATCGGAAAGAATAAGAGAACTAGTTAGAACGAAACCTAGTTTGATTTTTAAGACTTGAAATTGATTAATTTCAGTAATTTCGTATTTATGTTATCTTGTTATAAGGTGAAGGAATTAAAATCCCTTATTTATAGTGGCCATTAAAGCCTTAGGATTTCACAGATTCAAACTCGATAGTGGGAAATGATGATTACTAGACGATGAAAGCACTATCGAATAAAATGTGTAACGAATACAGGGTAAAGATCAATGAGAGTTTTACCTGAGTTGAAGACAACCATCATATGCGAGAATACCATCGGACAAAGACCAGAAATCCATATGTCATTGCATTTTAACTCTAGTTTCAAATAAACATCATGAGATGCTCATGCATGCCCTTGATTTCGTTGTAGCCTCAAAAGATTTGAAGACTCGAGGTTTCATAATTGGGTCTAAGTTAGAAGACTCGAGATTTCAAATTCATATGAAGAAATAGGGAGATATCAGTGAGATTCACAGAGTCAGAAGGTAGAAAGAATGATATGGGGTCATGATTTATAACCTTGCACGATATGGTGCTATCTTTCTAGTATTAATGGGTCTGGAGTTTAAGAGATTTTCAAGAGCAAAGGGAAATTGGATGACTGGGATAGTACGGAAATGATTTTACGGCTTGGATAGGTTTAGGTAGTCTCTAGGGTTAAAGTTGAGGGAAGAGATCTGGGTCGTTGATTCTTTCGTTCAACGACCCTAAAATTTTGGAATTTAACAATTTAAAATGATGAAATATATGGACCATTAAATCTCCGGACTTCGACGGTTGACACTGAATTTAAATACGTTTAAAATTAAAAAAAAATAAGAGATGAAAAGTGGACCATTGATTTATTAGACGGACGACCCAGATTAGCTATGTTCGTTGTGTGAGTGATAGAGACGGGTGATGTGGCTACTTTTAATTGGTTTAAAGAGAGTGGCATGGATTGCCAAAATTGAATGAGATGGGGTATTTGTACTGGGTCAGATTCGTTTGGGCTTGAAATTTGGCAGGAAATAATTTAAATAGTAGTCACTTTGTAATTAATTAAGAAATTGCAATTGTAGCCTTTTACTCTTTATCCATCTTGAAATTAATTAAAATAAACTTATTTACTTTCAATAAAATGTCGTAGAGATTATATTATCAAATACATTACTAATGACAATAATTAATTAATTATTTATAAAAATACTTTATTTTCCAAATTATGACATTAATTTCTACTTATTAAAATGGTACCCTAATTCACTAAATATTAAGGACTAACTTGTTAAAATAATTATAAAACCTATGTACAGTAGAAAAAGGTTATTTAAAATAGTCTAAAATAGTAAGTATGATATATTTTGTAATTACATAATACCAAATACTAATTTCAATACTATTAATTGCTAATTTATAAAAAAAAAGGTATTTTGATTAGAAAAATATTCTTAACATATTTATTGCAAATCATGACGTGTAAATAAGTTAATTTAAACGGGAGAGCCAAAATTGGTCGTCAACAAAGAGGGCTCAACCTGCCCTTATTCCCGAACCTCATAACACCCTTCTTGGGTGAAGTTTTGAGCAATACCTTCTCTCAAACCATATCGGCAACATCACACACCGTCCGATCAGCGTAACTCTTCTGTCTAGACTGTGTTGTATGAAGCCGATCTTAAATCAATTTGACTTTATCTAAGGCATCATGAACCAAATCAGTACCCAACAACCTAGCCTCTCCTGTCATAAACCAATAAAAAGGAGAACGAAACCACCTCCCATATAAATCCTCATAAGGAGCCATCTGAATACTTGATTGGTAGTTGTTCTAGGCAAACTCGGTAAGCGGTAGAAAGTGATCCCAAGAACCCTTGAAATCCATAACACAAGTGCGTAGGATATCCTCCAAAATCTGAATGGTGCGCTCGAATTATTCGTCTGTCTGGGATGGTGTCATGCCCCAACCTCGGGGAGCGCGATCGGCGTTAAAACGAGAGACCCTAGTCAAGAAAGCATGTACAATGCTTCCTACCCAAACTCACCCATGAAAAAAGTGAAAATACATTTCATTAATTAAACACTGAAAGGATTTTATGAACAACACCAATTCTATTACCATTAGTTGCTTCGTTTAAAATTCCTAAAATATATTACACATTGAAAATTTGAAGTGGAACATGTGATACAAATACAAAATATCTAATTTGACTCTTCCTACACCACTATAAAACCTACACTATGTCGACGGAGCCTCTAAGTACAACAAAAGAGTAGTATAGAAGTGCCAACGAAAAGGCCTCGACAATACCTTGAAAGTTCAAGGACAATGACAAGTGACATAAGGCCCGGAACAGAGTAAGGGTCACCACAACCTGTTAAATAGAGAGTAACTGTTAACGTTGGTCAAAGCTGCCTGCTAAAGAACCACCTGCATCCATTGAAGATGCAGCACCCCCGACAAAAGGGACATTAGTACACGGGGAATAGTACTTGGATGTAAATCTAACTGTCCTTTTCAAAATAGAATTCCAATAAGCAACAATCAATGATATCCAAATACCGAGTTTAAAACATAACAATTTTCAAAGTACGATAATACTATATATATTTGGTTGGGAGATCATTAGCACCAATATACAATCATTTTTTAGCACGGAGTCTGATCATGGCCCTATCGGATAGAACGTCTCACCAAAAGACATTCAAATACAATCACAATCTCAATCACAATCTCACCACCATGTGTGGAGTACGGCGTCTGATCACGACCCGATCGGCTAGTCCGTCTCACCACAATGTTGTGTGGATCGACATCAACCTTCTCTAGAAATGATCTCATCCAAACTAAGGGGAATAGACTCAACACATCAATCTCATCCCAAATAAGGGGAATAATCACAATCAAATCCTACGCCGACACGTGTAGTTTCGGGCGTGAGCCGTTTCGACCCACCCTTCCTGGTTCGCTAATGATACTCCAAACGATATTTTTGTTTTTCACACAAGGGAAACTGAAGTACAATTATATTCACCTCATAACCTTTCAAATCATATATATAACTTTATTATTACTTTAAACCACTCACAATATCATTATTTCATTGGCTCTCTTGGCCATTCGTAGAGTTCTTCATTCATGGCACGTTGGTCGTATCTCATATTCCACGCTTTATATTTCTTGACTTTCCATGATCATCATCACAAACATCAACATATAGACTATTTCGGAAATCATAACTTTAAGTTCATCAGTAATGAAGCCTTTAAACACAATAGATTCCTTTCCAAAGTATGGAGCACAATGACTTGTAATCGCAAAGCAAGTTAAAAATCATAAACGAGTAATACACCATTTCTTGTCGAAATACTTCTTCCCAAAAAGGGCAATACGCAATATCAACTCATGAGCATGTAAGAACTCAAATCACATTGGAAATATCTATGAAGGAGAGCATGGTGATATACTATTGAAACGTGACTTCTAATCAAATGCACTAGTTATAACAACCATTGCCACGTTTTATATCTCACCCTCATTTCTTTCATTTCCAACGATAATCACAGTTTATCAACAATAAAGGAATTTGGAACTCAAGGTTTGATAAGAATATGAAAAATAAGGGTGTTAAGCACATTGAGTTTTCTTCCACGACTTGGCCTAATAACATGCAATAAAAACATGGTTGAAATCATAATATTTTGACACGTTGGTCACATTAGAATACATTCTAGAAGGAGAGCACAGTATGATACAAGCATTTGTGACACATTTCCGGTGTATATCTTTTAACACAAGATTATTAGAAATAGTAAAATTCATAAGGGATAACTCGGAACATGAAAATTAGGGAATTTGATTCCAAGAGAGAAGTTAAGCCAACATAGCTTTCTTGATTTTTCCTTATATTACTCCAACGTCCCAACACCTCTAGCAATATCAATTTATAGGATGATAGCAAAAATCAGATAATAATTAAAATGATTCGCATGGTGTAACACTCTTGCAAATTTTGTCAAACACCTATTATGCAAGATTGACTACAAAGCTCTACAAAGGTAATCCCTTCCTCCCTCAACCAATTTCAACAAGAAAATACCCAAAATAGTTCAATAATCCCACATACTATCACCTATTGTCACATGCAAGGTACATCTATAACTCCATAACCTACTAAACCCATAACAATTGCATGAAGATTTTAGGAAAAGGTCTTACCCGGATAGATGATGACCTAGTGAGTGATTCAGTTATATCTTCGAGATAGGGCAAGGATTGATGATCAAAGAACTTGGGGATCCTTCCTCACTCTCTGAAGCACTCCCTTCTCTCTAAAATATGCATTTTACCCAGCAAAATAACCCCAAAGTCGTTATATAAGGAATGCAGTCGGGTTATAAAAATTAGAAAATGGACCGTCCGAACACAACTCTGCGGTCACATAGTGGACCTTAGAACATGTATGCAGTCCACATAAGGGACCGCAAAATTTTCTTCAAAAACTGGGCTGGCCTGGAGCGGTCTGCAACAGGTATGCGTTCCACATACCACTTATGTGGCCGTAGAATGAACCGCAGAATCACCCTCTGAATTTCTTGATGTCAAATCTGCGGCGAAAGTGCGGACCACGAAACAAGTATGCGATCACATAATTGATTGCAAAACCGCCTTCTAAATTCAATAATTTTTCAGCTCAACTCCGCGATGGATATGCGGCCTGCATAATGGTTCTGCGGTCGAAAAACCAACCGCAGAATTGCCTTCTTCTACAAAAATATTCCATCAACTTCTTAGTGCATTCTTCAACCCAAAAGGTCGACCTCGACAACACAAAACCTTAAATGCGAAATTTTACGGGGCCTTATAGGTGGAATGCTATAATCAACTCAACTCTGGTGCCCCATTGTCTTTGGACTTTTCTCCATAACTGCAATGTGAACTGTGTGCCTGGCTCATTAATAATGGACACCAGGAAACCGTTAAGACGAATAATCTCGCGAATATAGCTCTCAGCCAACCACTCAGAAGAATAGGTAGTCATAATTGGGATGAAATGGGCGGACTTAGTCAACTGATACACAACCACCCAAATTGCAAACAATTTCTTGAAAGTCCGCGGGAGCCCAAAAACGAAGCCCATGGTAAGACACTACCATTTTCACAAAGGAATCTCAAGTCTCAAATGCAAACTGCCCGGCCTTTGATACTCGTACTTCACCTGCTGATAGTTCAAGCACCGAGCCACATACTCTACTATATTTTTCTTCATTATTCTCCACCAATAGTGCTTCCTCAAATCCTGTTACATCTATGCAGCACCCGGATGAATGGAATACCGCGAACTGTGGGCCTCTTGAAGAATCAACTCACATAACCCATCCACACTGGGCATACAAATCCGACCCTGCATCCGCAATACCTCCATCATCTTCAATAGACACCTTCTTGGCATGACCGTACTGTACCCTGTCCTTAAGGACAATAAAATGGGGGTCGTCATACCGACGCTCTCGGATGAGCTAATACAAAGAAGACTAAGAAACCGCGTACGAAAGAACCCGACTAGGCTGTGAAACATCTAAACTCACGAACTGATTGTCCAAGGCCAAAACATCTGATGCTAGAGATCTCTAATCAACTAGAATATACGCAAAACTACCCCTACTCACAACCTTTCTGCTCAAGGCATCAACCACCACATTGGCCTTTTTGTGATGATACAAAATAGGGATATCATAGTCTTTTAACAGTTCCAACCATCCTCGCTTCCTCAAAATTAGATCGTTCCACTTAAACAAGTGATTTAAACTCCGATGGTCTATACATACCTCAAAAGACAAGTCGTAGAGATAATGCCTCTAAATCATCAATGCATGAACAATAGTTACTAGCTCTAAAACATGAATTGGGTAGTTCTTCTCATGGGGCTTCAACTGGCGCAAAGCATAAGCAATCACCCTACCCTCCTACATCAAGAAACACCAATACCAATCTGAGAAGCATCACAATAAACCGTATATGAACCCGATGTCGAAGGCAACACTAGAACTGGAATGGTGGTCAAGGAAGCCTTGAGATTCTAAAAGCTCCCTCACACTCATCAGACCACCTGAATGGGGCACTCTTCTATCAATCTGGTCAAAGGTGTAGCAATGGACGAGAAAACCTCTACAAAACGGCGATAATATTCGGCCAAATAAAGTAAACTCTGAATCTAAATAGCTGAAGATTGTCTGGGCCAACTCTGAACTGCCTCAATCGTTTTTGGATCTACCTTGATACCCTCACTAGACACCACGTGCCCTATGAATTCCACCGAATCAAGCCAAAACTCACACTTGGGGAATTTAGCACAGAGTTTGTTCTCGCTTAATGTCGTGAGTACACTACTCAAATGTTACTCGTGGTCCTCCTGGCTGAATGAGTACCCGTATATGACATATGAATACTATGACAAAATAATCAAGATAAGGCAGGAATAAACTGTTCATCAAATGCATAAATGCTGCTTAGGCATTGTTTAGCCCAAAAGACATCACAAGAAACTCGTAGTGACCATAACAGGTCTTGAATGCCATCTTCATATATCAAAATCTCGAATCTTCAACTAGTGATACCCAAACCTCAAATCAATCTTAGAGAACACTCAATCACCCTGAAGATAATCTAATAAGTCATCAATGCGCGGTAGTGAGTACTTGTTCTTAATTGTAACTTTGCCTAACTGCCTCTAATCAATGCATACCCGCATAATACCATCCTTCTTCTTCACAAATAGAACCCGTGCACCCCAAGGAGACACACTAGGCCTAATGATTCCCTTATCAAGTAGCTCCTGAAGTTGTTCTTTCAATTCCTTCAACTCTGTTGGTGCCATAGGATATGGAGGAATATAGATGGGCTGAGTGCCCGGCACCAAGTAAATACCAAAATAATGTCCCTGTCGGGTGGAATACCCAACAATTCTGCAAGAAACACATCTTGAAAGTCCCCCATGACCGGAACAGACTCAACACTAGGAGTATTAGAACCCACATCCCTCACAAAGGCCAAGTATCTACACATCCCTTCTCAATAATCCGTTGGGCCTTCAAATATGAAACCACTCTACTGGGAACAGACTTTAGAAAACCCCTACACTCAATCCTAGGAAATCTAGGCATCACCAACGTCACAGTCTTAGCATGACAATCCAGAAGAGCGTGACATGGTGACAACCAATCCATGTATATAATCACGTCAAAATAAACAATGCTAAGTAGTAAAAGATCAACTCTCATCTATAACCATAATAGTCACCACACATGACCGGTACACATGTCCACAACATTAGAAACACTGATCGATGTAGATACATGAACATGTATAACTAAAGAATCACGAGGCATATGCAAAGAACGAGCAAAGTATAATGATACATATGAATAAGTGGAACCATGATCAAATAATACAGAAGCATCCACGTGGCATACTAAAACAATACATGTGATCATGGCAACATAGGAAACCACCTATGGCCTATATGGAAATATGTAGTAACGAGTCTGACCACTACTTGATTAATCTCCCCCTCTTGAGCAGCCTTGAGCAGATTAAGCCCCACCACGAGCTATTTGTGCGGGTGGTGTAACTAGTGGTGTGTCACGATCCCAATTCCTCTCTGTATGATACCATGACGACACTCAGTCTCTAAGACTAGGTAAGACTAACAAACATGCGAAATAATTGAATTATAATTTCAAATCTAAAAACATCAACAACTATATAAAATAAATTCTGCAACTCAACATGTACAACTCCCAAAACCCAGTGAAATATAAGTCACAAGCAGTATACAGTACTAAATACTCCTATACATCAAAGTCTATAAAGGTGTAAAGAAAGAACAAGTTAGAAGGGGACTCCGAGCCCTGCGGGCGCATGCATGAGGTGTACCTTGAAGTCTCAAATAAGCAAGCCACTCGACATACTAACACCGAGATTGATATGATGCACTTGGATATGCAATAAACATGTGCAAAAGCATAATATAAGTACACCACAATGGTGCCCAGTAAGTGAGAAACTTAATCTTGGTAGAGTAGTGACGACGTCAGGTCAAGGACCTAGTGAAGATAATAAGGAGCAAAACAGAAAGTATAATGATATAATGAAATGAGAGGGAAATGAAACACTAATGTATTTACAAAAAGTAACTACATGAAATTAAGGAAGTTAAAAAAACACGAAAGGAAAACAAGGATTTTTACACGTTAAGAAAACTACAACCAAACATTACCGAACCTAGAGAAGATCAACAGGGCCACTCTCGAGGTACCGCTTCCTGGTCCTAAATCATAAAAATAACTCACATTCTTTCCTTATATCACCGCAGGGGCCTTCGATCTGAAAATCATTTTCCAAAAATAGTACCCCGCATTTTAGCCCACCTTACCACACCGCATGGCTTCTTGTAGTTGCCCTACTCGCCACGCGTATCAAGCCCACCTTATCTCACCGCTTGCATTTCAACACCCTGACCTTATACCACTGCATGCGTATCAATAATAGAAACATAGGAAAAACCTCGTTCAAACAATAGCATCAGAAACCTCGTGTACACAACCAAACAATCAACTCAACAATAACACAGAAACCAAAACATAACACTAAATAAAATTACACTTCACAACGTACACCTTGCCTCAATAGAATCCACGGCCTTTGCAACTCAACACCAAATTCAAGAACAAGATATCCCATGGATAGAAATTTCAACAGTTAAATAATGAATACGGAATTAAAAAAAGCAAGTAATTCAACTAAACATGTAGTACAAGTTGCAAATAAGAGATAAGACAAGTAGTGGAATTCGACCTAAGAAGTTTCCTCCATTTCCCCAAATTTTTTAATAATATTAGTGGATTTAATTGAAAAAATCAATGATATATTAGTGGATTTAATAAAAAAAATGAGTTAAGAACTCTTACCCCAACAAACCCTTTGAAAATCCCTCAAAATTTCGCCTTAAATCGATCTCTCTAAGTCCAAATGGTGAAATATGAAATAAAAACTCGATTTCAAACTTAAGTTCTTGTGCCCTATATATGCATGTGACAATAGTATATAGTATGTTGGGTTAATGAACCACTTTGTGTAGTTCTTTTTTAATTGGTTGAGGGAGGAACTGGTGCTCAGTATGATATATATATATCAATGCACAGCCGCTCCTATTAGAGAACCTCCTCTGCAGAGTGTTCCGCGTGGTCAGCCGATTCGACCGGGTCAGCATACGCTTCAGCAGGGGTGTTTCGAGTGTGGTGAATATGGGGATGAGTATCGGGCACCAGGTCAATACCAAAATCAATATCCCTGTCAGGTGGCATGCCTGGCAGGTCTGCAGGGAATATGATGTTCGTTGATATAAAGGTGATTACTTCTTGTTCCCGTATTTGGGCGAATTCTCCTGCTTCCATCCACTTAGAAAAGTAGTCAGTTAAAACCAAAAGGAATCGTACGTTACATATATATATATATATATATATCGTGGGGTTGGAAACAGGTCATGCATGTGACAATAGTATGTAGTATGTGGGGGTTAATGAACTATTTTGGGTAGTTCTTGTTGAATTGGTTGGGGGAGGAAGGGATTACAATTGTAGAGTTTTATCGTCTATTTTACATGCTAGGTGTTTGACAAAATTCCTAAGAGAGTTACACCATGTGAATCCTTCTAATTATTATCCAACTTTCGCTATCTTCCTATAAACTGTTATTGCTAAAAGTGTTGGGTCATTGTAGTAACTTAAGGAAAGCACAAACAAGGTATGTTGGCTAAAATTTCTCTCTTAGAACGAAATTCAATAAATGTTTCCATAAGTTCAAGTATGTTTGGTTCAAGATTCCTAGTTTCTTTATTCCGGGTTATCCCCTACAAACTTGACTTTTTCGAATGAGTTTTATGTCGTAAGATATATGTTCAATGTATGGACTGCGTATTAAAATGTTATGGCTTGAGTCGTGTTTCAAATGAAAGCTAGTATGCTAAGTTGTGTGAGAAAAACTCGATATGCTTAAGACTCTAAATTGCTCATATGCGTACCTAAAGTCTTGATTGAAAATGGACATGTTGTTGATAATCTATAAAGATGCTTGAAAAGGAAATAACTGAATTAGGGATATAGAGTGTCGCCAACATTCCAACAAATTAAGTTATGATTGTGGCTAGTTGTGGAAATGTTATGAGAGGATGTGATAAAGGATATGAAATGAACCTCGACTCAACTATTTAAAAATGACTTCGGAAATAGAATTTGCCTAAGAGCTTTTGTACTCGGTTCATGCCCCTAAGTGGTTGTTTGACTAATGCTTTGCCTATAAATATATCCAGTGTGATTCAAGTTCTTACATACTTAGGTATTGAAATCGTACATTGTCATTTCCAGGGAAGAGTATTGCAAGAATTAAATGGTCTATTGATTGTTGATGATTTTTATGTGTGTTTCTATTGCTGGTTGGTATGCCCCATTCTTTGGGAAGAAACTTTTTGTGTTTAAACTTTCCATTACCAATGAAATTGAGGTACATGATTGCTAAAATATTCTATATGTTGATATTTGATGGTGATATTTGAATTTGAAAGAAGTGAAAGTGTGGGATATGAAATACGACCATCGTGCCAGGGATAAAGAATCTTGTGAATGGTCAATTGCCAAGGAAATATTGTTGTTGTGAATGACTGGAAACACTAATGAGAATTTATACAATGTGATAGATGTTGAGGTGAGTACAATTGTATTTATGTTACCTTTTGTATACGGCTAAAATCGGGCAGGCCGATTTTATGCTTATTATGACATTCGCTGGCTCACTCATGGAGGATTCCAGGTACGAATCGACCTCGAGTCCCCACAACGTTCTTCTTCGAGGCATTACGGGCTCTGGGCTGACGGGATTAGGCGGCACAAAGATTGAAGTGAAAAGCCCTGCAACAAAGTACGAATCTATACTAAGGCATTAATTGGCTGAATCAGTCATGATCTTTGTAATAAATGCTGATGTACTATGCTGACCCCCCTTCCTATATAAAGAGGGCCCTAGCCATTTTGTAAAAAACACAATATATTGAATACAAGGCACAAGAACATTCTATTCTTTAATATAAAAACATTCTCTACTTCTTTTTACTAGCTCATTTACTCGCATTTATTGTTTTCCATTGTTTGTTCTTCATTTATAGCTTATAATTGATCATAAATAGCGTATCCCAAGGCACAAAAATCTATTATAGCTCCATCGATCTTCTGACCTAGGCCTCGAACCTTGGTTTCAAAGACCCTCGAGGTCTACATCGAGCCTTCGACCTGAGGCGCTTTGGTTTGCTTTTCTTTAGCTTTCTAACTGCTTTCATTATACTCTGCCATAACGCACTTAGAAATAATTGTTCAATAACTGGTATTAAGATAAGTCACATATTTTTATAACCACTTAACAAAATATAATTGTAATTACCATTTTCACGGTAAACAGTTTGGCACCCACCGTGGGGCTAAAGATAATAGTGATTGTTTTAGTGCTAGTTCGTTGAAAAATTGCAAGTTATCTTTCAGTATTTTTCTCGCCCCAAGAACCTTTGCTTTCAGGTCAGATGGCAGGACCGGCTAATATATATGAAGGTAGAAGCTCTGAAAACTTTAGGGAGAATGGCATAACCATCGCAAGTGCCGATACATCGCTGCAAAATCGCAGTGACGCACTTGAGCTAAACCCCGAGGGTACAGACTCAAGCAGCACCCGACATAACGACACCAGCTCTCACACCGATGGAAGTGCACATCGAGAGGATCGGTGCAGAACGCGATGGACCATCGCACAAAGGGAAGAGGGAGCCAGCCTCAGCACAATCTTCGAAATGTTGCAGACACAACAAGCGGCAATCACTCAACTGTTAAACCATCAAAACAATTTGAGCGAGGGAGCGTTAGGATAAACCCCTCGAACGTGGCGGTTATCATAAAGGTACGGTGATAATGGGCCGGCGACCAACACCTCTATTTTAAGGACACTCAAAGGCCTCGCAAAGAGGATATAATCAAGGCTCCCGGAAAGAGAGCCGAAGTCGTATGGGGCAATACATCAACCTTATGTCAAAATTCAGAAGGACGTCGTGAGGAGAAACGCACCCCAAGCTAGCAAAAGGACGGGCCGAGGACGAAGCCCTCCAAGATCGGTGGCCAAACCTAGAACCAACAGGCATCTGGAGCCGGCGGAAATATCCTTGTCACCCAAATACGACTTCGGCGCAAACACTACATATTTTACAGCGCACACGACCACAGTACCAAAGATTGCAGGCAGCTCCGGGAGGAAGCAACTTGGTTAATAAGCAGGGGATACCTACGAGAGTTCATTGATAGATGAATCGCGAGGCACACTCAGGAAGGAAGAACCCTCCTGAAGGAGCAGAGCTAGGTAAGGAAACTTCGGCGTGACAGGCGCCCATCCTAGAACGAGGTACGCAATTCCTTGACTAGCTCCCTCAAATAAAGCTTCCGCGTCGGCTGTCATGCCTTGGGATCTGGAACCTTTTATACATAATTTTACGTATGCTTTAGTAGTATGTTGTTTTTGATGTCTGTCACTAAGGACCAAATTAGCGGGCCAACTGACCATTTAGACCGTCAAGTTTGAAGGGCATTATCGCCGGCCCGAATGGGCCTCCGAAATCCCGAATCTGGGAAGATTCGCTGCCAGCTCGCATACACCCCATCAAAGGGAGCCCCTAGTAAAAATAAGTATGTTTCCTGGGGCACATGGCCTATTCTCCCGAGTGACCTCGGGTTTAGTATAATCTCGAAGCGGCCGATGGATGGCGCCAATGGATCATCCTCAAAAACCAAAAAAATGACTAACAACGGACCCGAGTGCAAGGCTATGAATACAGGTTCAAAGGTGACAGAAGAGCAAGAGACGAGGTCGGCTGGAGAAGCTCGAGCATAGTCTTAACTTCATGGCTGCATCGTGGGGCGGGGGGGGGGGGGGGGGGGGGAAA
>ML264622.1:26254-56561 GCA_005239495.1 Nicotiana undulata
GGGGGGAGGGTAAATCCCGACGTAGAGAGAAAACACGATATCCTCAAATCCCGTCACTGGAGAATCGATCTACATAAGGAACTTTTGAAACCTGATCGCCCCCGTCACCGCACGCACTCGCGAAGAGACGGACGATCGTCATCGTCGGACTGTTACCAACGGTACCAGGTAAAGCCAATTTAATTATGTTTATAACTGACTATTTCTCTAAATGGGTTGAAGAATAGGCTTTCAATAAGATAAGAGAAAAAGAAGTCATCAACTTCATATGGGACCACACCCTATGCCGGTCGGGATCCCCTCCGAGATAACTTGCGGTAACGGAAAGAAATTCATAGGGGGTAAAGTAATGAAGTTCCTTGAGGACCACAAAATAGAAAGGATCTTATAAACGCCCTACCATCCATGCGCCAACGACCAGGCCAAATCCACAATCAAAACCATCATCCAAACCTGAAGAAGAGGTTGGAAAGTACAAAGGGCAGGTGAGAGAGATGTTGCCCGAAATCCTGTGGGCATATCAAACCACTCCCAAGTCGAGCACGGGGGAGACAACGTTCTCTCTGGTGTATGGTTCCTAAGATCTAATGCCGGTCGAAGTAGGGGAATCAAGCGCCAGGTTCCAGCATGCTATAGAGGATTCAAACAATGAGACCATGACCTTGTCCCTCGAGTTGCTTGATGAGAAACGAGAGACTTCAGTAATCCGTATGGCTGTGCAAAAATAAAGGATCAAGAGATATTATAACACGAGAGAAAACCTCCGACACTTTGGAGTCGGGGAATTCGTCCTAATAAAGGTCACTTAGAACACTCGAAACCCTAATGAGGGGAAGCTGGGACCGAGCTGGGAAGAACCGTACCATGTCCTGGGGGTGATTGTCAAAGGATCATACAAGCTCGGCACCTTGGAACGCAAGAAGCTCCCAAGCAATTGTATCATACCCATGCTCAAACGATACTACTACTAAGGTAATTTTATGACCCCGTCTTCTTTTTTTCGCTTACCCGAAAGTTAATTTCCCGCAGGCATCTGACGGAAGACTCCAAAACATCTGCCAGTTCCAAAGGGCCCCTGGATCGACGGACGCGTTGCACTCTTTTCATTCGATCGGGTTTTGCTCCCGAAAAAGGGTTTCTACCGACAAGGTTTTTAATGAGGCAACATTTATGCATCCGTCAAAAAGAACTTATACAAGCACTTGAGGCTTCTCTCTAAGTAATCTCGACCTATGAAGGACACTACCCCGGGGGGGATGCCCCCGCAAAACAAGTCAAAGTAAGCCAAAGAGGGTATTTTGGTAGGAAAATAATGTAGCGGGTCTAACGGTCGAATGAACCTTGCCCGCGTAGGGGGGTCGAGCCCTCAATGGAGAAATCATATATGCTTGTATCAAATAATGAAAGGAATGTTTTATCATCAAACGTTTTTCAACATTCGAGACAATTATCATTAGCATTCGATTTATTAAGATCCGAGGTCGTAAGATCCCAAGAGGGTAACCTCTAATATCATTAACGTTCGCTTTATCAAGATCCAAGGTCGTAAGATCCCAATTGGGTTACCTCAAATATGTTTAAAACCTGTAAGTCCTACGGGCATGTCAGAAACCACAAGGCCCCCAAGTGGGAGCATTCTAATAGCAAGGCACGATCCCGACTTCAAAGCCAAGGCTATATATTCGAACTTGTAAGACCCCTAAAAAGGCATACCCTCAGATATAGATGCTTACGATACTCGGGACTAGGGGCCTCGGCCAAACTAGGTGACTCCGGTCGATGGGCTCCGGCCCCACAACAACAAGTGATTCGGGGATGCCCGACTATCGCCTTAAAATAGAATCCTTCGAATTTTTTTTTGGAAAGAACCGGTTAAATCATGCTACCTTTAGTGTAAGCAAGAGTTTCGAACATTTTCATGTCGGCTCGCGTAAAAGAGTTTCGAACATTTTCATGTCGGCTTGCATAAAAGAGTTTCGAATATTTTCATGTCGGCTCACATAAAAGAGTTTCGAACATTATGATGTCAGATCATGAGAAAGAGTTTTGCTCGTTCATCATAACGACTCATAATCAAGGTTCTTTTAGGCCGTCGAAGAGTCAGATGAACGCGAAAAAATTTAAGTAACTCTACAAGCAATGGAAAATATAGTCGTGCTAAAGGCTGGTTTGAGTTGATTCAAGAAAAACCCAAGGGTGAAGATCCTCGAGCCGAAACCTGGTTCGAAGACTAAACTCGGGACAAGTTAAATTAAAAAGTCGCGTAAGAGCCTTAAAGCCAGCGCAGAAAGGCCTACGGGCTAACTCAAAAACCTATAGGGTCGACTCCCTCGAGCTGTAACCTGGCTCGGGGACTGAGCCCAAAATAGTCAACTAAAGGTTGCGTAAGAGCCTTAAAGCCAACTCAAAAAGGCCTGTGGGCTAACTCAAAACCTATAGGGTCGACGAGCTCGAGACGCAACCTAGCTCGGGACTGAGCCCACTATGGTCAACTAAATTCGCGTAAAGAGCCTCGATGCCAGCGCGAGAAAGCCTCAGGGCTAACTCGAAGCCTGAAGGCCGACGAACTCATTTAACGGTCCGGTCCAAGGATCAAGCCCGAAACAGTTCGCATGAAAGCCTAAAAGCAAACACACAATCGACATCGTGAAACCCATGGGTCAATTAAATGTCACATCGGGATGTCCCAAGGCTCGATTAGGGGACTGAAATCCGAAGGGTCAAATTCCTTGGCCGCAACAACCTGGTCAGCATTAGAATTCGGCGTTACAGAAGAAGATAGGCTTATTACATACACGGGAAAATTAAAATAACATATTTACAGGACCCATGCCCATAACCCGTACAACAAAGAAACAAACATAACCCTGACCCACCGTCAGAACCATGCCGCCAAGCAACATCCTGAGAGGTCGCGCCCTTGGTGATCCCAGTTTAGGCCCCAGGGTCTCCAATAACTCCCTCACCCTCACGTACTTCTCCTCCATCGCCACTAACTTCCGAGACATTGCTCGACTAACGTCCTCGAGGGCCTGCCTTTGAGATTTTAGGCAAGCATGATCCACAGCTCGGGCCAGTTGTAAGTCGGCCCCTTCAGATACCTTCTTTGAATAATCATTCGCCGCAGCAACATCCTCTTTATACGAAGAATCAAGTGCCTCAGCTTCAACACTAGCAGCGGATAGCGTGGTGACCTATTTGGCCAGACGCTCTTTACATCCATCGCACTCCGCCATGGCATCATGAAGTTGGTGCTAGAACGAGGTCACTTTCCCTTCGGGAGCGTTTCTATCAGCAATTATCTCACTCACATGCCGCTAGAGTTCGAGAATCTCGACGCCCTGGACTTGAACCTCCTCCTTTAACAAGGCATCTTTCTTCTCAAACTAAAAAAAAAAACCCAAAATGAGTCATGGATCCATAATAGGGTAGACGTGCGGGCGGAAACAGGGAGAAGTTATGATACCAGATCAATGAGTCTAGCCCTCTGTCTGGACTTCACCTCCAAACAAGCTCGAAGATCGCGGAGCTCCTTTTCTTTCTCCTCAAGGCGACCTCTGAGCTCGCTAACCACCAAAGTGAGCTTCATGTACTCACCCTAATAAAAAGTTGACTCGGTTTGAGATTTGGCGAAGGTCTGGTCATAAAATGCCATGGCCTGAAGGTACGAACAAAGAAAAATAATGAAATATGAAGGTCAAAACATCTAATGTAATTTGCGAAAAGATAGCTATTCACAAATTCTATCAAGCTCACTGAAAATATGCGACTTGCTGGGTTCGGGATCCCCTACGGTCTCAGCATGCGGCCTTTGAATCACGCCCTAGCCGGATGCTCCCGCACCACGGAGCTCTTCGTTTGGGACATCCTGTGTTTGTTCCCAAGGAAGAATCGGCTATGGAGGGCAGTCACTAATGTCAATTATCCCGAATAAAGGAATTGGGGCCTTCCCTCACCCTCGGTAAACATCGGAACAAGACACCTCCAGCCCTGCAATCAAATGTTCATTAACTAGGGGGGATTCCCGCTAACCTTCAGATCGGGAGCATCATTTTCTTCACCACAAACGGGCCTCTCGGCTTCAGATTGGGCAGCTGCCGCATAATAAATTGGCCTAGACACCTATGGCTTGGCGGCTGCAGGATCAGCAAGATGCAAAGCAACCGGGATTTCTCCTCCCACAGGCACAACCTCAGAATCAATTTTTTACCCACTGATGACTTGGGGACTCCCGCATACCTCAGAGGCCAAAACCACCAAGCCAACTAAAGGTTCATCCGGCTTGATTTTCTTTGATTTTGAAGATTCGATCGGTGGGCTGCTCTTTCTCTTCTACCTTTTGGCAAATTTCAGGATACTCTCCTTCTCGGGCGGCGCTTCCCTCATTATGGAGCTTTCCCCTAGACCTATGCAAATGGAAAGCATAAATCACCGGGTGAGAAAATTGGATCATCAGTGCCCTCCCCGAAGGAGCACACTTACAGCCAAAGAGGCTTACCATGATTCTTTGCCTCCCATCCTCCACTAACAAATCGCGCCACACGCGCTTAGCTTATGGGCAGGCCGAATCTAGCCGACGAACCCAGTCTGAGAGACTTCTGACTGAACCGGGGTACACAACAATGGCTGTAGTGATAACAGAAAACATTACATAAGATAATTAAGCCACAGGAAAAAGAAAGGCGTCTAGTGGGTATGCGCACTTACGTTTCATGTTCCACTCCTCTGGGAATGACATCCTTTCATTTGGAATCAAATCCGCAGTCCTGAGGCGGACGAAATAGCTCATCCAGCCTCTGTCCCTAACTTCATCAGTACAGGCAAAAGGGCTTCGAGGCCTGACGCTGAAGTTTGATCAGACCACCTCGATAAAGTCAGGGGCTGTACATTCTGATCAAGTGGTCGAGGGTAAAAGGCATTCCCTCGACCATGTCGACAAGATGCCTAGTCATATATACAACGTGCCAGCACGACAGATGAATCTAACCAAGGGTTACCTGATATCGATCACAGAATCCCAGAATGATGGGGTCTATTTGGGGCGAAGCAGGTCCCACCGGCCCAAGAGTTAATGGGTAAGTGTACATGCCAAGAAGTCCAGCTTCATGTGTAGTAATATCTTCCTCGCGGGAGGGATCTTCACCAGCGTCGAGCTGCTCCACCGGCAGTCTATTTTTACTTTCCCAATATCGGAGATCAAGATGATATATCGGAACATGGGCTCTCACCGCCCCAGCCTCGAAGGGGGTCTGTCAATTTTGAAATCAGAATTTATCACACAAGCTCCGGGGATGCAATCTTCAAGGGAGTGGGATTCCGTCTTTTTCTCGTTAGATTGTCGAGAAGGAGAGGAAGTTTCATCGGCCCGAAGAACGTAGAAGGAGGTATGTGCCATATCTTTCTTCTTGGGAACCAAAAGGGAATGGAATATATGAGTTCGGAGAAGGAACCCGAAGTATTGAGAAATTTTTAAGAACTTAAGGGCACTGCGAGAGAAAGAGGGAAAATGAGGGAGTATTTATAGAAAAAACCTTCACGTATGCTAGAGGAAGTCAGGGGGCGATGGTCGCCGTAATCAATGCAGAAACTTTCTAACAACTGTACGGACACGTTCTCTCTCTCTCTACCTCGACAACCACCTCGTGCGGCACAGACAATGCAACAATGGAAAGGCCATGAATAATGATTTCAAAACGTTTCTTGTCCCTACGTTTCAAGAAACGCGAGGACTATCTATGTACGGCTAAAATCGGCAGGCCGATTTTATGCTTATTATGAAATTTAGTAGATCACTCATGGAGGATTCCAGGTATGGCTCGACCTCGAGCCCTCACAATATTCGTCTTTAAGGCATTACGGGCTACGGGCAAACGGGATGAGGCGACACGAAGATTGAGGTGAAAAGCCCTACAACTAAGTACGAATCTGTACTTAGGCATTAACCGGCTGGATCAGTCAAGATCTTTGTAATAAATGCTGATGTACTATGCTGCCCCCCCCCCCTCCTATATAAAGAGGGCCCTAGCCAATTTGCAAAAAACACAATATATTGAATACAAGGCACAAGAACATTCTCTGCTTTAATATAAAAACATTCTCTACTTCTCTTTACTAGCTCATTTACTCGCATTTATTGTTTTCCATTGTTTGTTTTTCATTTATAGCTTATCATTGATCATAAATAGCGTATCCCAAGGCCCAAAAATCTGTTATAGCTCCATCGATCTTCCGACCTAGGCCCCGAATCTCGGTGTCAAAGACCCTCGGGGTCTACATCGAGCCTTAGACCTGCGGTGCTCTGGTTTGCTTTTCTTTGGCTTTCTAACTGCTTTCGTAATACTCTGTCGTAACGCACTTAGCTACAATTGTTCAATAACTGGTATTAAGATAATTCACATATTTTTAGAACCACTTAACAAAATATAATTATAATTACCATTTTCACGGTAAACACCTTTGCGTGTAAATCAAATAAAAAATATTTTTGGGAGTATCATATGTGAAACTTAGAAAGGGTGGGTCATAAATCCCACACCTGAAACTACACGTGCCAGTGTAGGGGTGGATTGTGATTATTCCCCTTATTTTGGATGAATTTGAAATATTGGTGAAATTATGATTATTCCCCTAAATTAGGATGAAATTGGTAACAACTGTGAATTGGAAGAGTCAACCCACACAGCATATGTGGGAAGTCGGCCTAGCTGATCGAGTGGAGATCATACGCCATGTTGCGCAGATGGTGGTACTACTCTTGGTAACAACTTTATTTCACATCACATGTCAAACCACATTGTTTGTGGGGAGACAGCCTCGCCAATCGGGCGTGATCAGACTCTGTGCTAACAATGACAGTGGCATATCGGTGCTAATGATCTCCCAACCAAAAATATATATTATCTTCTTATTTTGAAAATTGTTATGTTTTAACTGGACATTTGGATATTGTTGATTGTGACTTGTTGTTTGTGTGTGTTGCCTTTGCTTAAATGGGCATCCTATTTTCAAAGAGGTCTTTTAGCTATACATACTAGTGCTATTTGACGGCACTAATGTTCCTTTTACTGGGGGAGCTACATCTTTATTGGATGCAGGTGGTTCCACAACAGGTGGCATTGATCAATGATAGTAGTATACTCTTTTCAGATGACTTTGTGAGCCCCACTTCACTTCGGGGTCATATATCTTTTTTTTCTCATGTAATTTGTGTTTTAAGGTATAGCCAGAACCTTGTTGCAGGTATTTCCGTATTACTCTTCAGTTGTACTTAGAGGCTCCGTAAATGTAATGACCCGACCGGTCGTTTTGAGAATATAAGCTCTGCTCAGTGGAGTAAGGTCATAAACAACTTCACATTGTGTATATCCACCTGCGTGCATGTTTGTATTTAGTTACCGGATGGTCCAAAATCGAATTGGAAGAGTGATTGTAATTTTGGAAGCTTAAGCGATGAGATTTGACTGGAGGGTTGACTTTTGTCTAAACGTCCTCAGAATGAGTTTTGGGTAATGTCAACAGCTTCGTATGGTGATTTTAGACTTAGGCGCGCGTCCAAAATTGGTTTGGAGGTCCGTAGAGTAATTTGAGGTAATTCGGCGAAAGATGGAAAATTTGAAGTTTGGAAAATAGAGAAGTTTGACCACAGTTGACTTTTTGGGATATCGGGGTTGGAATGCAATTTCGAGAGTTGTAGTAGCTCCGGGATGCCAATTGGGACTTGTCTGCAAAATTTTGCGGCATTCCGGGTTGAATTGGTAGGTTTCGTCTCGAGTTTAGCTATTTGAAGATTTGAAGGTTCATAAGTTCGATTTGTGGGTTGATTCGCCATTTTTGTGTTTTTAATGTGATTTGAAACGTTGAGCGAGTCTGTGTTAGGTTATATGACTTGTTTGTGTGTTTAGACGGGGTCCCGGGGGCCTCGGGTGTGTTTCAGATGGGCCACGGTTAATTTTTCCCATTTATGGAACTGCTATTTTTCTTCTTCTAGTGTTCTCCTTCGCGATCGCGAACAGCCCTTCGCGTTCGCGATGTGTTGTTGCCGACTACCTAGAAAACCTTCTTCGCATTCGCGGTTGGCAGCCCGCATTCGCGTAGAACCTGTTTCTTGTTCTTCGCGTTCGCACCTTCTACACTACGTTCGCGAAGGGTCTTACTGGACAACCTCGCTTTCCTCTTCTCGTTCGCATCCTTTCCTACGCATTCGCGTAGGTTCCCGTTCCTCTTTTACGCATTCGCGAGCCCATTGTCTCATTCACGATGCGAAACTAGGAAGTATCAATTTTCCTTCTTCGCGAACGCGATTTTTCCTCCGCGTTCGCGATTCATTAAATGCCTAGGCAGAATATAAATATTCAAAATCGAGGGTTGAGCCATTTTTATCACATTTTGACTTCTAGAGCTCAGTCCTTGGCGATATTTTGAGGGTTTTTCACGAAATTCGATTGGGTAAGTGTTCTTGAACTAGAATTAAATATATTCCATGATTTTATCTTTATTTTCATCATTTAATTTGTGTTTTGAGTTGAGGAAAATGTTGGTTTTGAAAGAAAATTTCTAAAATAAAAAAATCATGATTTAAGGGACGAAATGGTATCAGAATTTGATAAATTTTGTATGGTTGAACTTGTATTGGAATGGGTATTCGGATTTTGTAAAATTTGACGGGTTTCGAGGTGCGGGCCCGGGGGTCGACCTTTTGGTCGATTTTTAGATTCTTGTAAAGATCAAAACTTTGTTATTTAGAATAGTTCCTTATACGATTTATGTGTGTTTTGAAGTTGTTCTAGTTGGATTTGAGCCGCCCGGAGGTCTTTTTGCCCGAGAAGTCCATTTTAGAGTACCGGGTTGTTGTCTCCGAGGTAAGTATCTTGCCTAACCTTGTGTGAGGGAACTACCCCTTAGGATTTGAGTCTTCTATGTTGATTGTATCTCGTGTACGCGAGGTGACGAGTGGGTACCCGGACTTATTTGTATGAAGTTGGCCTTTTAGAGTTCTTAGGTCGTTATATTCCCCGTTTATGGAGTTGTAATGATTATGACTTAGTCCTGATTGCTAGTTTCATCTCTTAATGCTTGAATTAAAGTTTCTTGCTTTTAGACTTTCCCTGTGGTCTACTTGATCTTAATTGACTTAATTGAAGAATTTACCTCTCCTATCGTTATGCTTTATTTTTCGTCATAAACGGCCAAATTAACTAAAATTGGTAATATCTCGTCTTATAATTACTTAGCAGTAATTGGAGTTAGGATTGTCTTTAGCTACTTACTCTTATTTGGATTGTGGAAAATCTCTCATAACTACTCAACCTTTAAAAAAAAAGAAATTTAGGTAACCTACCCCTTAGTCGACTGGCTTGTACTTGGAATCTCTTGACTTGCGATGACATCTTATTGTGGGCTTGAATACTGTGAATTCTTTGTTACGTCATGTTTCTCCCTGGTTAAGCTTCTTTATTTACGCTTATTAGTTCCTTCAGTGGCTATCCCTTGTGATTAAGTTCTACCACTCTTGAGATTTAAGTTATGGTATTGATTTGCTCGTCGTACATTGTGTTTCTATCTTTTGTTGCTTTGTGATTGTTGTGGCAATGTATGATGTTTCTGTCATGTTATGATTGTTATCTCCATTGATTGCATTGCATATTTAAATTGGGAACTACAGACGTATTCCGGGAGATCCCGCCTATACCGCATATTTACTTTTGGGGACTACAGACGTATTCTAGAAGATTCCCCCAGCATTGCATATTTACTTTTGGGGACTATGAACGTATTCTAGGAGATTCCCCCATGTACTGTATGACAACTTTCGAACTACGGACGGAGTTTCTGGTAGATTTATCTTGAAGAAACTATGATCGAAAGATATTTATTGAAAAGTATGGCAGAAAAGCAGTTGCCTTAAAGAAAATTATGTTTGAAAGACTGTTATTTTGCAAGGTAGATTTGAAAAGCATTTATCATGCAGAAAACTATATTTGAAAGACATTTATTGGAAAAGTATATTTGAAAGGAATTTATCTTGAAGGAATTATGTTTGAAGAGTATCTTTCTGAAAAATATATACATATATATATTGAGATGAAGTATATTTCAAGGAAATTTTCTATTTGAAAGGATTATATTTTTAAGCTTCCAATATAAACTTACGGGTGAAAGTCTACACTCGAAGCTTTGACCAATCATTTGGGGTTGTTGGCCAAAGCCTGATGTGGAAAACTATTGCAGTGCTGAATTACTACTTGTTCTTACCGTATTGTGGTTTCGGTCTTCGGATTGTGTTCCCGTCTATTCTTCTGGGTACCATTATGATGTTCCGTTGTTATTTGCTGTATTTTCCTTCCGTTGTGTACTTGTTCTGTGTTAATTATATTGTGAAGTCATTATAGATGTCATATTATATTATTCCTATATCTATGTCTGTTTAATTTATCGGACTAGTGTGTGTCTGAACTAGTCCTCGTCGCTACTTCACCGAGGTTAGTCTTGATACTTACTGGGCACCGCTATGGTGTGCTCATACTACTCTTCTGCACATTTTTGTGTAGATTCTAGGTTTTCGCATAGCCGGTCTATTGATTGTTAGCAACGAGGTTGTTGTTGTGGAGACTCAAGGTAAAATCGCTTTAACGTTCGCGGTTTCGGAGTCAGCATCTTATGTTTCTATTTGCACTGTTGTACTTATTTCTGAACAGTGGTGTTTTCAGGAGTTTTAGTGTAAATTCTTTAAATCTTATGACTTGTACTTAGCGGGTTTTGGGAAAAAGTGTAAAGTGTTAAGGATTTATATGAAAAAGCACTTAAACGATTCTTATATTATAATTGATGTTTGTTAATAATAGGCTTACCTAGTCCTTAAGACTAGGTTCCATCACGATACCCAACGGAGGGAAAATTGGGTCGTGACAAGTTGGTATCAGTGCTCTAGGTTCATAGGTGCTACGAGTCATAAGCGAGTTTAGCAGAGTCTTGAGGATCGGTACGGAGACGTCTGTACTTATCTTCAGAGGCTACATAACTATTAGGACAATTTCACTTCCTTCATTCCCATCGTGCGAGTTACTTGATCGAGAAATTTGAAATTTATCGTTCCATTCTCTAACCGATGGTGAGGATACGAACTATGTTTCCTGATGATGTTACTGTCGATCCGGATGTCGCTAGGATAAGAGGCAGAGGCCGACGAGGAGCACGTGCTGTAGTTAAGACACCTATCAGAGCAGCCGTTGAGGAGCCGCCAACAGTTACAGTTGGGGAACAGGCACCAGAGACGCCCGTTGTTATGCCCGGACTTCAGGACACTTGGACGCAGTTTTTGAGTATAATTTGTACATTGACTCAGGAGGGATTGATTCCACGTGCACCAGCTACTCTACAGATCAGGGGAGGAGTCCAGACTCCTGGCGTCTACATTCTAGAGTAGCGAGATCATGTTGGTCAAGTTCCAAGCGTCATGGCAGCACAACTTGTGGTCCTAGTGCAGCCCGTGGTTAGGGAAGCAACATCTGAGGAAGAACAACTCAGACTTGAGAGATATAAGAAGTACCACCCTCCTATCTTCAGTGGATTGGCGACATATAATGCCTAGGGGTTCTTGGAGGAGTGTCACCGCATTCTTCGTACTATGGGTATTGTGGAGAGGAGCGGGGTTTCTTTGTCACGTCTCAGCTCAGAGGAGCGGTTTGTCAGTGGTGGCGGGCATATAAGTTGGGTAGCCCAGCCGAGTCAGCTTCACTTACATGGGGTCAGGTTTCAGAGATATTCTTGAGGGAGTTTTACCCTCTGTCCCTCTGAGAGGCATGGATCGCGGAGTTTGAGCAGTTACGTTAGGGCACTATGTCAGTATTAGTGTACGTCGTCAGATTCAGTGAGTTGGCCAGATATGTACCTCACTTGGTTGCTACAGTTAGGGGGCGAGTTCATAGATTCATTGAGGGGCTCAGGCATGATATTCGGTTCAGCACGAATCGAGAGTTGGAGTAAGATGTCTCATTTCAGCAAGCAATAGGGATCGCTCGCCGGTTATAGGGCATGTGGGACCGGGAGCGAGAGGACAGACGAGACCAAGAAAGAGAGTACAAGGAAGCAAGGCGTCCGCATAGGCCGGAGAGATCTACTGGTCCTTATTATGGAGGTAGGGTACCACACGGTAGAGGTTTTGTTGGCCAGCCAATTCAGTTTGCATTACCAATTTCGCATGGGGTTTCAGGTACTCAAGGGTCTCAGAGTACTCGTATTGCACAGTTTCCACAGCCATGTCAGTAGAGAGGTTGTTTTTAATGTGGAGATACCAGTCACAGAGTGAGAGGTTGTACTTGGATTCAGGCAGGTGCAACACAACATGGTATTCAGGTGAGGAGAGGGCGCCCAAGAGAGGGAGGCCCGACCTGTTGATGTGTTTCATATAGTAGGCATGAGGCCGTTGTGCCAGATAATATCATACATGTGTGTTTTGATGTGTTACATAGGGGCACCATTTGTATTCATTATAGTTTTGTTGGTCGGAACGAGTTCCCTTATTTGTTGTTTCACCTAAGAGTGAGTATAGTACTTTGCACTCTAATTTTCATGTCTGATTGTGTTGGGAGATTCAAAAAGAGGTAGCACGTGTCTATCGATATGAGTTCTTGTTATCGTCATGGTAGTCTTAATGTGATTTTTCTAAGTATTTTGTTTACGAGCTGTGATTTGATACTCTATCGAGATGTGAGTTAAGTGAGCATTATGATTCTATTAGCCGAGATGAGTTAGTGGGAGATTTCCATTGGTATGATATATATTCGGTACATGATTTAGAGTTGAGGGAGAGACCCTCGTGATATTTTGTGATTCGATATGTTTGGACCGGGGTGACTACCGCGGTGGAAGTTTTATCAGGATGGGATCCTTGATTTGTTCATAAGCTTTACTTCTTCTTTCTTATATTTATTTTGTAGGTCAGTAATGATAGAGAGTTGTGACTATGGGTTTGTTTTATAGTTCCCTTGTGTGTTTCTCTTTCCATATTCAGTCATTTCCGTTATGTGCTTCTTGAGTTTCAGCTTGCGGGGTGTGTGCCTGGTGGTGTTAGTAGTGGCTTGGTGATTCGGATGTCTAATAAGGAGGTCTTCGTATTTATTGCATCATTTTAAATATTTTGGGGCTTGGATACAGAGTTCTTTCACATATGAGGCTAATAGCCAATGCTGAGTTGATTTCGGGCAGCTATTGTGATCAGAAGTGTTATTATTGGCTTATGTGTGATGTGTTGTATTGTGAGGTCGTACCTTGTGGGTGCAGTCATGAGTTGATGCAGTCGGTTGAGGTTGATGCCGGACCTGGATTTAGAATCGGGCCTTTGGAAATGAGTAGAAGGTGAGAAATTGAGGTATGAGGCTTATCAGTGATGGTAGGAAGGCTAAATTGTAGTTGAGGTTGGGTCATCAGGCATATGTAGGTTGGGGTGACATGGGATCACCCACGGGTGTGGTTGGAAGTGTGCATTCAGTGATTGGATGAGTTCGAGGTGAATCTTGGCACGTTCGAGGGCAAATGTTGGTTTTAAGAGGGGGAGAATGTAACGACCCGACCAGTCGTTTTGAGAATTTAAGATCTGCTCAGTGTCTTAAGGTCATGAACAGCTTCACGTCATGTATATCGACCTACGTGCATGGTTGGATTCAGTTACCGGATGGTTCGAAGTCGAATTGGAAGATGGATTGTAATTTTGGAAGCTTAAGCGGTTAGATTTGACAGGAGGGTTGACTTTTGTGTAAACGACATCAAACTGAGTTTTGGGTAATGTCAACAGCTTTCTATGGTGATTTTAGACTTAGGCACACGTCCAGAATTGGTTTTGGAGGTCCGTAGAGTAATTTGAGGTAATTCGGCGAAAGTTGGAAAATTTGAAGTTTGAAAAATAGAGAAGTTTGACCACAATTGACTTTTTGGGATATCGGGGTTGGAATGTGATTTCGAGAATTGGAGTAGCTCCAGGATGTCAATTGGGACTTGTCAGCAAAATTTGGCGGCATTCCGGGTTGAATTGATAGGTTTCGGCTGGAGTTTAGCTATTTGAAGACTTGAAGGTTCACAAGTTCGATTTGTGGGTTGATTCGACGTTTCGGTGTTGTTTAATATGATTTGAAACCTCAAGCGAGTCCGTGTAAGGTTATATGACTTATTTGTGTGTTTAGACGGGGTCCCGGGGGCCTCGGGTGTGTTCCGGATGTGCCACGGGTCATTTTTCGCATTTTTGGAACTGCTGATTTTCTTCTTCTGGTTTTCTCCTTCGCGATTGCGAACAGCCCTTCGCGTTCACGATGTGTTGTTGCCGACTACCCCGAAATCCTTCTTCGCGTTTGCGTTTGGCACCCTGCATTCGTGTAGAACCTGTTTCTTGTTCTTCGTGTTCGCACCCTCTACACTGCGTTCGCGAAGGGTCTTGCTGGACAACCTCGCTTTCCTCTTCGCGTTCACATCCTTTCCTACGCATTCGCGTAGGATCTTGTTCCTCTTCTCCCCGTTCGCGATGGGAAACTGGGCAGTCTCAATTTTCCTTCTTCACGAACGCGATTGTTCCTCCGCGTTCGCGATTCATTAAATGCCTGGGCAGATTATAAATCTTCAAAATCGAGGGTTGAGCCATTTTTATCACATTTTCATTTCTAGAGCTCGGTCCTTGGCGAATTTTGGTGGTTTTTTCACGAAATTCGATTGGGTAAGTGTTCTTCAACTAGAAGTAAATATATTCTATGATTTTATCTTTATTTTCATCATTTAATTTGTGTTTTTGAGTTAAGGAAAATGTTGGTTTTGAAAGAAAATTACTAAAATGAAAAAATCATGATTTGAGGGACGAAATGGTATCGGAATTTGATAAATTTTGTATGGTTGAACTTGTATTGGAATGGGTATTCGGGTTTTATAAAATTTGATGGATTCCGAGGTGTGGGATCGGGGGTCAACTTTTGGATCGATTTTTAGATTCTTGTAAAGATCGAAACTTTGTTATTCGGAATAGTTCCTTATGCGATTTATGTGTGTTTTGAAGTTGTTCTAGTTGGATTTGAGCCGTTCGGAGGTCTTTTCGCCCGAAAAGTCCATTTTAGAGTACCGAGTTATCGTCTTCGAGGTAAGTATCTTGCCTAACCTTGTGTGAGGGAACTATCCCTTAGGATTTGAGTCTTCTATGTTGATTGTGGCCCGTGTACGCGAGGTGGCGAGTGCGTACTCGGACTTATTTGTATGAAGTTTGCCTTTTAGAGTTCGTAGGTCATTATATTCCCCGTATATGAAGTTGGAATGATTATGACTTAGTTACTGATTGCTAGCTTCATCTCTTAATGCTTGAATTAGAATTTCTTGCTTTTATACTTTCCTTTGTGGTCTACTTGGTCTTAATTGATTTAATTGAAGAATTTACCTCTCCTATCATCATGCTATATTTTTCGTCATAAGCTGCCAATTTGACAAAAATAGTAATATCTCATCTTATAATTGTTTAGTAGTAATTGGAGTTAGGATTGTCTTTAGCTACTTACCCTTATTTGGATTGTGGAAAATCTCTCATAACTACTCAACCTTAAAAAAAAAGAAATTTAGGTAACCTACCCCTTAGTCGACTGGCTTGTACTTGGAATCTCTTGACTTATGATGACATCTTCTTGTGGGCTTGAATACTGTGAATTTCTTGTAACGTCATGTTTCTCCCTAGTTAAGCTGCTTTCTTTATGCTTATTAGTTCCTTCAGCGGCTATCCCTTGTGATTGAGTTCTACCGTTCTTGTGATTTAAGTTCTGGTATTGAATTGCTCGTCGTACATTGCATTTCTATCTTTTTTTTGCTTTGTGATTATTGTGGCAATGTACGATGTTTCTGTCGTGTTATGACTTTTATCTCCGTTGATTGCATTGCATATTTAAATTGGGGAATACAGACGTATTCCGGGAGATCACCCCTGCACCGCATATTTACTTTTGGGGACTACGGACGTATTCTGGGAGACCCCCCGCCCCCTCCCCAGCACAACATATTTACTTTTGGGGACTACAGACGTATTTTAGGAGATTCCCCCATGTACTGTATGACAAATTTTGAACTATGGACGGAGTTTCCGGTAGATTTATCTTGAAGAAACTATGATCGAAAGATATGTATTGAAAAGTATGGCAGAAAAGCAGTTGCCTTAAATAAAACTATGTTTGAAAGACTGTTATTTCGCAAGGTAGATTTGAAAAGCATTTATCCTGCAGAAAACTATGTTTGAAAGACATTTATTGGAAAAGTATATTTGAAAGGCATTTATCTTGAAGGAATTATGTTTGAAGAGTATCTTTCTGAAAAATATATACATATATATATATATATATATNCATATTTACTTTTGGGGACTACAGACGTATTCTAGAAGATTCCCCCAGCATTGCATATTTACTTTTGGGGACTATGAACGTATTCTAGGAGATTCCCCCATGTACTGTATGACAACTTTCGAACTACGGACGGAGTTTCTGGTAGATTTATCTTGAAGAAACTATGATCGAAAGATATTTATTGAAAAGTATGGCAGAAAAGCAGTTGCCTTAAAGAAAATTATGTTTGAAAGACTGTTATTTTGCAAGGTAGATTTGAAAAGCATTTATCATGCAGAAAACTATATTTGAAAGACATTTATTGGAAAAGTATATTTGAAAGGAATTTATCTTGAAGGAATTATGTTTGAAGAGTATCTTTCTGAAAAATATATACATATATATATTGAGATGAAGTATATTTCAAGGAAATTTTCTATTTGAAAGGATTATATTTTTAAGCTTCCAATATAAACTTGCAGGTGAAAGTCTACACTCGAAGCTTTGACCAATCATTTGGGGTTGTTGGCTAATGCCTGATGTGGAAAACTATTGTAGTGCGGAATTACTACTTGTTCTTACCGTATTGTGGTTTCGGTCTTCGGGCCGTGTTCTCGTCCATTCTTCTGGGTACTATTATGATGTTCCGTTGTTATTTGCTGTATTTTCCTTCCGCTTTGTACTTGGTCTGTGTCAATTATATTGTATAGTCATTAGATAGATGTCATATTCTGTTATTCCTATATCTATGCCTATTTAATTTATCGGACCAGTGGGTGTCTTGACTAGTTCTCGTCACTACTTCACCGAGGATAGTCTTGATACTTACTGGGCGCCCTTGTTGTGTGCTCATACTACTCTTCTGCAAATTTTTGTGCAGATTCCAGGTTTTTGCATTGCCGGCCAATTGATTGTTAGCAGCGCGGTTGCTGTTGTGGAGACTCAAGGTAAAACCGCTTCAGCGTTTGCGGTTTTAGAGTCACTATCTTATGTTTCTACTTGCACTGTTGTACTTATTTCTGAATAGTGGTGTTTTATAGGATATTTAGTGTAAATTCTTTAAAGCTTATGGTTGTACTTACCGGGTTTTGGGAAAACGTGTAAAGTGTTGAGATATATATCAAAAAGCATTTAAACGATTCTTATGTTATAATTGATGTTTGTTAATAATAGGCTTACATAGTCCTTAAGACTAGGTGCCATCACGATACCCAACAGAGGGAAAATTGGGTCGTGACAGTAGAGTTGATGTCTGCATGAGTGATATGAAATTAATATGTATAAGACATGATCCCTTCAGACGGTCTATGAATGCGTAGGTGTACAATGAAGCCCTATAGATTGTCTATGAGCGCATAGGTGCATAATAAAGGTTGGTTAGGGACGGTCTTGGTTGAACGCATGACCGAACCTCAGTATTATGAGCCATACAGATGGTCTAGTATGTTACATGTACAAGCCACTGGTTATTAATGTTTATGAGTGAGCCTTACGGACGGTCTGTTACGAAATGCCTAAGTGCCACTTTTATGTTTCAGTGTAGACCTAGAAATGTTTGATCTGTCTGAGGTAAGTATTCAGATATAAGGTAAGATTGCTAGAAGAATGTTATAGATGAAGTTCAATAATATGGTTTTCAGTATAAATAGCATATGGGAACAAGTTCAGGTATATCATGACAAGAATTAGATGTATATATGACATTAAATGCTCTCGGCCAATGGAGCCTTCCCTTTACAGCCTACGTACTTTGTAAGGTAAGCTGGATAATTCAATACTTAGATATCTTACGAGTTAGAAAAAGGTAAGTATGATTCCCGGATCTCATTAACCCTCCGAATTTTTTTCAGTATATCATTTATACATGTCTGTTCAGTTTCAATTAAGTTATTCATATGTTACGTGACTTAGATACATGGTACATTTCTTTTTACTAATATCCCATCGTCGGGGGACTGCATTCATGCCTACATGTTTAGGTATCAAGTTTGACAGGCTCTTATCTTTTTTCTACTTTTGCGCTAATACTTGTAATTGCAAATCTAAGAGACAATGTTTTTTGTTTTGTTTGTTTTTCAAATTATAAAAGGTATGGGGTTGTAACTTCCCCCTAGATGGTTATCTAACAAATTTAGAGCTTTCGGGCATGTTTGGTTGACTGGGATACAATATAGCAATCACATGCGATTACTCACTCCATACCTCTCGGTAGTTTGAGTGATTTTGCCCAATTTAGCTTTCTAAAGTCCAAATGGGTATTTCACGAAGCAAGTGATAAATGCTCTAGTCGGTCTTACTATCTCTAGGTTCGACCCTTTAATTAGGGCTATCAATTTCTTGAGTTCACCCACATTCCTAGTTAGCCATGTTTTCCCAAACTTAGTCTCTCTTTCTCAAGTAGAGACTAAGTTAATTAGGCATGAATCAATGTTTGCAACCATCAAATTCAAGCAAGAACTAGGCTAAATATCATAAACACAATCATAAATAAGCCCTAAATCAATCATACCCATACTAGGGTTGGGTCACAACCCTAGTTAAGGGTATAGCTACTCATGGAAATTATGAAATTAAAGAAGAATCTAAGATAAAATACATAATAATTGATAAAGGAAAGAAAATTTGATGTTTAAATGCTAAACTAGTACAAAGTTACCCAATACAGTAAATAAAAACGGCTCTAATAGTTCAGGTGCACCCCACTTAACCTAAAAATGACAAAAAGATTTATTTATACCCAACTAAAAATATCTGATAAAATTGCCCCTGCGGAGGTTGTGCGGCCGCACAATCCCCTGTGCGGTCCGCACAATCCTGTATGCGGTCCGCACTTTGAGGTTGACTGGTCAGGTTGACTTTATGCGGTCGCATAAAAATGGTATGCGGCCGCACTTTCTCTAATTGTGAGGACGCACTCTTGAACTTGGACTGGAGCTAGGCTTCTTTCTGTGAATCGCACAATTATGAGTGCGACCGCACTTTGGGTTTCTACGGTCGCACAATAATAGTGCAGTCCGCACAACTTCAAGCTCCCAAAACTTGGCTCTCTGAATCTCATCTTCTGTGACCGCAAAATAAGTGAGTGGTCCGCACTCTGTGAAGGAATTCTGTTAGTGTATCTTCAGAGTTTGCGGCTGCATACAGTATTGTGCATCTGCACTTTTCCCTTTTTGCCTTGTTTTGGTCATTGTTCAATTTTTTCTCCTTTTTGAGTTTGATTTTCACTTCTTTGGCTCCTTACCCAATATTCCTGCAAGAAAGCACATTTCATTAGTTCTTTGGAATACCTTTAAGCATTTTTGAGCTACAACGTAAGTAAAAGAGAGCTAATAAGCAGTCAAAATCCCTACTTATTGGTATGTAATGTAAAGGTGAAGAAGGTACGAGATACTCAAGTTCATACGGTTGTGACTGGTCCAGACTTTAGTTGGAAGGGTAGAAGCGTTGTGGTTTAGTATCCAGAAATGATAGTTGTGTTGTCAGTAGCATATCTTCCAGCATATAGTTTTCAGGTACCTAGAGGTCTAGTTACAAGAGTAAATAAGAGGTGGAAGCGACATGATGTCTCGATGTTCTAGAATAACATAAGGTAATCAATGGTGACAGCGAGTTAAAGTAAGTGTGCGAGTAGTATAAATAGATATGTTCAGGTCGCAAGATAAAGTATGGTAGAGCAACATGGTTTGTAGGTAGATAAGAGTGAGGATAAGAAAATGTGAGTGAGAAGGTGACAAAAATAGGTAGGGCCTCGAGATTAAGCCCATCAAAACGAGAAAGCTGATGGTTTTCGTAAGTTATAGAAAACTCAGTATAACTTGAATGAACTCGAAGGATTTTTAGACTAAGATCATTTAAAAGAGAAGGAATGTTGCCCCGGTAGTAGAATATGAGTGTGAGTGTGATAAGTGATAGGAGGATGATGTTTAGGAATATAGCTTTCGATTGAAGTAAAGATTCACTAAGAAGGGATTTCATTAATTGCACGAGATTAGAATACCTCTCATAACATGAATCGTGTTGAGATGCTATGAAATATGGTTATTGAAGTATAATATCTTCCCTAAGGTGGTTGAAGCAAATAACTTCAGATGTTAGCTAACGAGACGTGAGCCTTAGTTAAAATGTATTACGTAACACGTTTCAAGTTATCACTAGTGGATTATAGTCAACATTAAAGGAGAATCGACTCCAAGGTGGATGAAGCAAATAACTTCATATGTTAGCCGACGAGACGTGAGCCTTAGTTAAAATGTAATACGTAAGACGTTTCAAGTTATCACTAGATGATTATAGTCAACATTAAAGGTGAATCAACAATATATGGATAAAAGTTCCACAGTATGAGATGAAATTTAGTTGCCACTCTTAAGATGAACTGTAATGAGGAATCATTAAAGGACATAGATTTATACATATATGACAAGCATCGATAGAGTAACCTGGAGTTGGGTAGCATACCTCGGTAATAATTAATATGGAGTAAGTCTTATGGTATAGTATGACCTACCTAGACGTAGTAATAGGGAAATGCCATGACACAAACCTCCGTAGATGTTCTCAGAATGAACTGAAATTTTGCATACAAGTCTCAAATGACATGACAGACCTATTCCAACACCTAGAACAACAATCTGATCTTGATATTTGCGAAGTCAACTCCCGGTCAAACATATGAACCTTCCAAATCTTCAGCTTTTCAACTTTCACCTATTCATGTCAAAACCACCTAGGAACCTCCAAGTCCCAATACGGGCATACGCCTAAGTAAACAATCACCATACAGACCTATTGGAACCATCAAAAAACTATTTCGGGGTTGTCTACTCAAAATTAAAACTCCGGTCAACTCTTACAACATAAGCCTCCAACTAATGGATTGAGTGTCCCAATTCAATCCAACACTCTTCAAAATCAAACAAACCTCCCCCATAATCACAAATTCACATATGTAAACCATCAAGTAGGGGGAATAAAATACACGAAATGATCGGTCGGGTCGTTACAAAAACGTCAATCCTTCAGCTTGAGTTCTTTGTGTCTTGTGAATTATCATCACAAAAACAGAAAGTAAACAAGAAATAAATAAGTATTCATTCAATCCCAATTTATGTGGTGTTTTTCCCTATAGGTATGTTCCAAAAAGAATGTCATCTTTTATTATTTAGAAATCATGTAACATATAATTCTCCTCTTTTTATTAATGAGAAGATTTATAGCTACACAAATATTTAATGCTTGTTTTAGACCATATATTTCAAAAGTATTCTATAGTTTCTTAAACTTTATACTTAGTCAAATGATGCCACATAAATTGGGAGGACGTAATTGCACGAAGGAAATCATATTAAGACGCTAAGAAGTCTGTTTACCATAAAAGTCGGATAGCATTGTAAGTTGTTTTGAGGATACATGGATTAAATTGACACAAAGTGATAAATGAAATCGCTATTAGATATAAAGTATGATAAAGTAAATTCAAACCACACGAATTGAAAAATAACAACCTTGGGGAGGAGACCCACCCTTTAACAGAATACACTTCGATCAGCGTCAAGACACAATTAAAATAGAACTCAAAGAGAAAATAATAGTATATTGCTTCGGAGTGGATGTTAAAATGTGGTTTACAAATAATCATATCTTATTTATATAGTAGGGAGTCTTACTTTAGTTATAATTCTATAAAAGGTAAAAAATCCCATTATTTGCTAATTAGCTAGTTTCTCATTGATACGTGCCGAGATTCCCGCAGTGATACCCGACCGGTTGCATATATTTCGGCCTTTTGTTATTCGGTCTGGCAATGTTTTCTCGAGCTCATTCGGGTTCAAGGTCGATTACAGGGTCATGGACTTGTTGTTCTCGAGGATGGGCATTCTGCCCTCGTATTCTGGTTCAATGGAACCCGGGGTCAATCCTTGACCCTTCACATTTCAAACCCGATCCGTCATGAAATAAACGAGCCGATCTTTGCATTTTCAGAGAGTAAACGACGAGAAATGATATGAGATCCCGATTCCCACCTTGATACTTCGCATCAGATAAAACAAAATGAATAAAACATCTCGTCAGTCACGTCTTAATGGCATTAAATATTCGTCACTTGGTGGTCGGCCACTCAAGTTTTGAACCGTTGCTTGAAAAATATTAATACCCCCTCCATTAATTCAAACTTTATATCCAAACCTTTTTTACTCTTGTTCTTAAAACAATCTTTGCATTTTCAAGCACTTGTACCCATATTTCTTGAGACATTTGTAAGAACTCTCACTTATCTTCACTACAAACCATTAAGCGTACCCATTTAACTTCCTCTCCTTCATTGTTATTCAAAAGAAAATGGCAAAGACTTATAAGACAATTCCTCAAAAAGAAACCACATCTTCATAACGACCAGCTAGTAAGGAACTAGTGGTGGAAACTCTTCTTGGCGCGTTTATTCCTGTCGGGTGCTCGGTAACCGCCAACTTCAAAGTTGAAAAACCTTCATGCGTTCCGGGCAGGGTGAAATGGTCTCGAGATATATTTGCTCGATCACCAAAGAGATCATCCCTACAATCATAAAGGACTGCAATGGGGTTGGAAAAGACGTGGTGGTTCCTTGGCCCGAAGAAGATATCACCACCCACGTTAAGAGATACCTAAGTGTTTACACTTATCCCCTTGTTCTGGAGTATAGTCATCCTCCTACGATTCTTCATGAGTAAGATTGACAGATGTCCATCACTGTTGACCATCTGATTCGTCTATAAAGTCCTCGATCCTTTCGGGGGGCTGATAAAACTTGCGCACCGAGCCACTAAAGCCCCGTCCACGAGCATCGATGAAGATCGAGACCGAGGTTGGCTGGAAATTTGTCTGAGTGAGGACCTCGGACCTGATCGCAGCCAAGTACAAGTCACCTCCCGAGTAATGGAACACAAAACGTAAGTGAAGTTTCTTAATTTCCTAGAATTTTATTTTTACTCTCGTTTTCTTCTTTCTTATCGATGTTTTATGTCGATGAAGCTATTGCTAAGGTTTCGGATGTACTTCCTCGACTCAAGGAGTGGGTCGAAGGAATTGTCTCATATAAGCTTTATTCCTAGCGCGCATGGTGCAAACTTTCGAAAGGCCGGTGGGAGGCCCGTTCTCACACTGAGATTCTTTTTCTTTAGTGAACAACACTTGGGTTCTCTCTGTGATGTTGAGCTCTTACTCATTTCATTTTTTGCTAGTGTTACCAAAGATGTCACCATGAGGACTTCACCTGGTGATGAGTAAATCCCGGATGAGTCCCCTGCCCTGAGGCAAGGTGAGGAGAAAAAGAGGAGAAGGGCTCCGTGTTCTCCGAAATTGAAGAAGAAAAAATTAGAAAGGAGGTTGGTGCGCAAACCGAAGGAAAGCACCAGTGCCAAAGACTCCCTTATGACTCAGCCCACCGACTGAGGGATGAGTCCAAAGAAAAAGAAGAAGCCTCATAATTGGTGGCCCGTGTGCGAGGCTAACTGCCTCAAATAGGGGGCCGATGAGGAGGGAGTGGCCGAGGCCTCCGAACCAAAGAGGGGTGAGTTCGTTTTGCCTCAAGTCAGAAAGCCGACAAAGAGACTGCGGCTGGTGCTTTTCGGGCAAAGGATAATGCCTCAAAGGATGCACTTGGAGTGATAGGTATCTCTCAGTCGCCTTTATTTACCGAATCCGTGATCCACGAGGCCCAGAGGCTGAAAGGACGTCTAAATATGTGGCCCCAAGGGGTGGCAATCCCCTTTAACAGCTTCTTTGATAGTTTAGATTCTTCTGCCTCAGAGGACGTCACGGGCTAGGTGACTAACTTATACCTAAGAAGAGTCCTTATTCGGGAACCCAGTAGGCCTTCTTCAAGTCCGAAACTAGTAAACTAGTTCCCAGCTCAGAGTGTAGATCCTGGTTGGAAGCAGTCAATTATTATGTCTATTCCAGAAGATGTTCGGGTCATCTTCTCCCCCGTAGGGGTTGCAAGTTATCTTCGGTGCCTGGTGACCGAAGAGGATCAAGCAAAGATGAATGAGGTGGAAGCGCCCTACCTATTCACGAAGCCCTATAGGCGTTAAACCGAGTAACTTCGAATGACTCTTAATGACTTTTCTATTATGTACTTAGATTAAGTCATAAATAATCGTAACAATTTCCTTTGTGTTTCTAGGCCTCGGTGATTCATCACTAGAAATTTCTCTGATATCGAGAAGAGTTAAACCACCATGAGGCCGAGAACAGAAAGCTCACTAAAAAGAGGGATGCTTACAAACTTCTAGTGAGCAACGTGAGGGGAAGGTCAAGGAACTTCAAGCTGAGCTGGAGGCGGCTCGGAAGGAGCAAGCTGACCTGGTCGAGCAGGTAAGAAGGGTATTTGAGGTTACTGACGATTATTCAAATACAGTGGCTAACGGTCCGAACCCGCAGGTCCAGGAGAAGCTTGACCAGATCGGACAGCTTTGGTCAGAGGTAGATGCGGTAAAGGTCGAGGCCGAATAATGGAAAAAGAACATTGAACGCCTGGCCCCAGAAAAAGGAGACTTCCTGGGTCTCAAATGGCCTCGGATGAGGTCCATCTTCGAGCGGTAAAAGAGAACTCCTTGGTGCAGGTCAAGAAAATCAAAGAGCTCCAGTCCCAGCTGCATTTGGCCGCTTCCGATCGAGAGAATCTAGCGAAGGAGCTTGGAACGACAAAGTCGAGGCTAGAGAAGTTAAAGTTGATGTCGACGAGAATGTGTCCATTTATAGGGCTGATGTCGAAGCGGCTCTGGTTCGAGCTAAAGATATTATCGAGCACATGAAGTGGCAACCTCGAAGGGATGCCCTTGAGAAAATTCATGCTTCGATTTATCGGCTGAGATCGAGAGTGCCAAAGAGCTCGAAGACGAAGCCCAAAAATTTGCCAATCCCAAAGATGACGAGGAGTCTGAAGATCTTGGCAAGTTCGAGGGCGGCGGAGACACCGAAGGTGGTGATGTTGCCCCCTACGAAGACTAGGCCACTTAGGCCTTTAGATGTTTTTGCTTTTTGAATTTTTGTTGAGGTGCTTCTGCCTTTTAAAAAGAATTTTTGATTACAGCAAAAGGCCAAATATACCTCCGTACTTTCGAACATGGTCTAAAAAGATCCCTCGTTATACTATTGGGTTATCTATACCCCTGCCGTCATACTTTGGAACAAAAATACTCTTATTTTGGATGGAGTGCCACATGGAAGAACCATATGAAAATGACCCGTTTCTTTTTTTTTTTACCTGTCCATTTTAAAAACCTACCACCCGACCCAATTTTCTCTCGAGGCTAAACTTACTTCTTTTGTACTAAAGAAATTTTTTGTACAAACTCAAAAACAAAGATTCAACAAAATATTTTCATTTTTCTAAAACTAATGCACCAATAGTCCACTGCTTTAGGAATGTTTTTTCCAGTTTAAAAAAAAGATATTTTTTTCGGTTTTTACAAAAAAATGATTTAAAAATTTGAAAAAACTAAAATAAATAAATTTTAAGCTGAAAAATATTAATTAAAAAGACCCATATCCATATCAATACTCATTATCCATACTCAAAAAACAATTTTCTAAAGCAATGTTTTAGCCAAAAACTGAAGAAAAAAAAGGATTCAACAAAATATTTTCGTTTTGTAACAACTGAAAAAATAAATTGAAAAATTGAAAAGAAAAATAGGCTTTCCTAAAGCAGTGGACTACATGTGCATTCGTTTAAAAAAACGAAAATATTTTTCCATTTTTTTTTCAGTTTTTACAAAAAATAATGCTTTAAAAAAACTGAAAAAAGTAAAAAAGTTTTTTTTGTAAAAACTTAAATACAAAAGACTTTCCAAAAGCAGTGGACTACAGATGCATTAGTTTTTAAAAAAAAAAAATTGTTGGATTTTTTTTTTTTTTTTTGAGTTTTTTACAAAAAATTTACTTAAGATAAAAAGATGCTAAGTTTAGCCTTGGTGAAAATTGGGTCGGGTGGTAGGTTTATAAAAACGGATGGGTAAAAACAAGAAATGTATTGTTTTCATCTGGTGCTTCTATGTGGCACTCCATCCAAAATAAAGGTATTTTTGTTTCAAAGTATGAAGGCAAGGGTATAGATAACCCAATAATATAACGAGAGGTATTCTTAGACCATTTTCAAAAGTACATGGATATACTTGGCCCTATGCCGTTTTGATTATGAATATAAGGCTTTTTTCCTTCAACAACGTTTGAATTTTCTCTTTACCTTATTTACTTTTACTTGCAGAGATAGAAATTCCTTAGCATGAAATAGTTAGGTTTTGTTCATAGATTCAAACAAACCTTGCCTTCAACTTTATTTCGTTTAAAGGCATCGCGGGGTGTGGCCGAAAGTTTTTCCCCAAAGTACTTAGACTTTTTTAAGTCATAGTCTGTCGAGGGTAGATTTTAGAACCGATTAAGAAATTTTAAGGCCTTGTTGTTTTTGTTACGGGCCTCGGGCGTCTCCGAACCGTGTTTATATGGCCGTAGACTTTATATTTCGGGTGTTTTCCCATGTTAATATCTTTATCCCGAGTTATTCGGGCTTGCCTTAGATGAGATTCCCCGAGTGTGGGGTGGACTTGGCCTTTAAAATTTGGGCATCGCAGACGTATGCCCATGAGCTGTGATAACTCGGACCGTCCGAGTTAGGTTTCGGACAGTAGTCCCCGGGGGAGGGGGGGGGGAGGGATCGTTCGAATTCAGACTAAGGTGGTCCTTGGGCTCGATACCTTTAGGAGATCGGAAGTAGGCAATTTCTTAAGAAATGTAAGAAAATTTTAAAGAGACACGAACCTTATCCGCAATAAAGAGACTTCTTTTTATTCTTGGGCGTCATAATTACACATGTGTACAAGCTTTGTGCCAGGGATCGAGCATTCTTTGTGGGCACAATTCATTTGACTGTTTGGCCCTTACAATAAATCCTATCGATTGAGATGCTTCAGTTATGAAGTTTCTTCCCTTTCTAAATTCTATATCCAAGGGTAATGTCCCCCAGTATTCGAGGTTGATCATAGGGAAGCCTTGGATAATGTTAATGTGATCTTCAACACCGATTCATGACCGGTCTTCGATTCCAAGTTAGCGCGATCCATTGTTGCCTCATTAAAAACATTGCCGGAAAACCCATTTGGGACAAAACAAGTTTAAGGTAAAATGAGTGAAACGCGTGCTTTTTGGCCTAAAAAGTTTGTACCGCTCCTTGTCGGTTTCCTACAAGCGTTAGTCCAAAATATAAGTAAAAGAAAACGAACGGAGTCGTACCTTAGAAATAAAATCTTTTCAAGTGAGTTATATTCCTATTGCTCGGTAGTTGTTCGCCGTTCATCGTTCCGAGCTTATTGGATCCCTTTCAGGTGATATCGATGATATGCTATGGCCCTTCCCTGTTCGGCCCCAACTTCCCCTCGCTCGGGATTCAGGTGTTCAGCGTGACCTTCCTTTGATGTAATATCTCTCGTTCCAAGTCCCCGATGTTGAAGTATCGAATGTTGGCCCTTCTATTGTAATATCTCTCGATCAGTTGTTTTTGGGCATCCAACCGAACGAGGGGGGTTTCGGGCCTTTCGTCCAATAGCTCCACGCTCGTACTCATGGCCTTGTCATTCGATTCCTTTGATGCATATCAAAATCTGATACTTGGTTCTCCGACTTCGACCGGTATTAGAGCTTTGGAGTTGTAAACCAATGAGAGTGGAGTGGCTCCAATACTGAACTTCGAGGCCGAACGGTACGTCCAAAGGACTTCGACTAGGATTTCCTTCCATTTCCCTTTGGCATCGGTCAACCTCTTTTTAAGGTTCTGGAGTATGGCTTTGTTGGACGATTCGGCTTGTCCCTTCCAACTAGGGTGGTAGGGTGTTGATAAGATCTTTTGATCTTGTGGTCTTCAAGAAATTTTGTTAGTTTGCCACCTACGAATTCGTTTATGACGTTGCACACGATCTCGGCCGGCATCTCGAATCGACACATGATGTGGTCCCAAATTAAATCAATAACTTCTTTCTCCCTGACCTTCTCGTATATCTGGGATTCTACCCATTTAGAAAACTAGTTAGTCATAAACAAAAGGAATTGAGCCTTACCGGGTGCCCATGGAAGGGGCCGACTATGTCTATTCCCACTTCATGAATGGCCATGGCGACAGAACCGAATGCAGCAGCTCCCCGGGTTGGTGAATTACTACTAGAAATCTGGTAATTAGCGACCACAATAAGCGACCAATGTTGGTCGCTTTTGGCAAATTACCGACCAAAACGTGTCCAAACACGCTTGGTCGTTATTTTGGTGGTCCTTTTACCTTAGTGACGAACGTTGGTCGGTAATTACCGACCAACGTTGGTCGCTAATGTAAAAGGACCAACTTTACAATTTAAAGAACATACCGACCAACTTTGGTCGGTAACAAATTTTAATAATTTAAATTTACCGATCAAAGTTGGTAGGTGTATTTAAATTATGTTATTTTATTAATTATTAAAATTTAAAAATTACCGACCAAAGTTGGTCGGTAAAGTAAAATATATATTATTTTAAAAAAATTAAATTGAACCATACCGACCAAAGTGGGTCGGTAATATTAAACTCTGGGTTCATTAACCGACCAACTTTGGTTGGTAATGTTTAATTTTTTTTTAGACTTAAGCGACCAACCTTGGTCGCTAATTAGCAGAAAATAATTTTTTTAATTAGAAACCGACCAACATTGGTCGGTTTTCTAGGTTTTAATTTTGGGATAAAATGCCTATTTTGGGAGCTACACTATGATGACCCAAAAGGTCATTCTAGATAATTCAAGCTAAATATGTGTTTTGAAGCCTCGAAAGCCTCTGTTAATCTCACCGGGCAGGTAGCCGGGAAGCTTCCATGTGAAAATTTGATAAAAATGGGATTTTTGAATTGAATAATTGAATAAAATTGACTTTGGTCAATATTTTTGGTAAACGGATTCGGACCCGCAATGTGATTGTCCCGGAGGATCCGTAGGAAAATATGGGACTTGGGCGTATGCCCGGAATCGAATTCCAAGGTCCCAAGCCCGAGAAAGAATTTTTAAAGAAAATTATTTTATGAAAATAATAAAGGCTTTTGAAAATGAATAATTATGTAAAAACCGTGTTACAGTGCCCGTATTATGGTTCCGGAGCCCGGAACAGGTTTATTATATGTTATGTGACTTATCTGTGAAATTCGGTGTAAAACGGACGTGAAACGACGTGATCCGGAGTTAAAATGGGAAATTTAGAAGTTTATGAAGTTTGAGGAAAATTCTATAGATTTTGGAGTTTAATTCATTTGTTTTGATGATATTTTGATGGTTTAAAAGCTTGAACAAGTTCATATGATGTTTTGGGAGTCGTGTGTGTAATTGGTTTTGAGCCCCGAGGGCTCGGGTGAGTTTCGGGTAGGCATCGGAGTGCAAAAAGTAGGAAAAATCTGGTGTTCCTCAAGTTTTTCTGGTGTCTGATACCTCCTTCAGTGCGATCGCAGATTCTTCCCTGCGATCGCATAGCATTGGCGTGTGATGGGGTCTGATGCACTATGCGATCACACTTGTTTCTCCGTGATCGCATAGTGTAATAGGTAGGAAGGGGGCTGAGGGGTTAGTTGTTCAGTGCGAACGCACCTCAAGGGGCGCGATCGCGGAGGGTCAAGGGTTAATACTGTGCGAACGCAGGTGAGGTGCTGCGAACGCACAGAGGTTAGCATAGGGCCTGGGGCTGGGTAGAATTTCCCTGTGCGATCGCACAAGGGCCTCTGCGATCGCAGAGCTTAAGCGACTTACCTCTATGCGATCGCACCTCATGTTCCGCGGTCGCATAGCATTAAAAACGCCCAGTTATATTTTTAACCCCAAAACAGAACCTTATACGAGATTCTTCCCATTTTCCACTTCTCATTTCTTCCCCAAGCCTCCATAACCGAGAATCAAGCTCCCCAACCTCCATAACTCCATAGGTAAGTGCTCTTGA
>ML264622.1:56711-85362 GCA_005239495.1 Nicotiana undulata
GACCAAGCGGGCCCGGGGTAGGATTTTGGAATCTTAGGAAGAATGCTTTGAAATAAATAATTAGGATATGTGTTTGATTTATTGAGCCATTATTGATGTACTTGGGTTGATTATGTCTAGATAATACCATTCCGGAGTCGGATTCTAAAGGAAAGGCTGTGATTGAGGCTTGACTTGCAAATCTTTGGAGCCGAGGTAAGTGTTTGGCTTAACCTCAGCTTGAGGGATTAGGTATAGAGTCTTACTTGTTATGTGAAACTCATGTCCAACGTATAGGCGTGGTGACGAGTGCCTATGNGTCTAGCGGGTTCAATGTTAGACGCAGTCATGGCCCGAAGGTGGGATTTTTGGGTCGTGACATACACCACCTACCAACATACCAAATGTCACGACCCTAAACCTAAGCTGGTCGTGATGACTCCTATCATGATACTAAGCTAGTCAATCTACCGTAAAATAACATAAATACTTTCCATTAAATTCAAAACTATTCGATATTTCATAAATTTCCTGGATTTAACATTTGCAAAACCACAAAGATAGATAAAGCATTTAAAACATCGCCCCAAAACCTGGAGTCAACCGTCATGAGAATCTATGAAACAATACAATGTACTACTATTTCCTTACTACCACAGGTTCTAGGAAATGATATCAAATGGCAGGATAAGAAGGGAAAAAGGTATGCTTCAGACACCGAACAACTACCTCAAAATCCCGAAACTGGCTCCAAGAGAATGTGAAATAGCTAGCGCTCAGACCCAGCACCTGAATCTGCACACAAGGTGCAGTGAGTAATGTGAGTACGCCAACTCAATAGTAATGAAAGTAAATAATGTCTAAGGCACAGTACATGAAAATCCTCTTTTCAGGAACACAGATACGAAAGTCTTATAACATTTAGTAATCGACTTCAGTAAAAACATCCTTTAAAATGTACCCTTTTTGCACAAGTTTTGTAGAAATCAAAATGATTCAGCATATAACATGACAGGGTTAATAAACAGTCTTTAAGGTTAAAAACATGTATCATGAACTGCCCTTAGGCGTATCATCATTCATCACCAGTCACTCAACTTGTCTCACTATCACTCAGTATCATCCCCTCGGGCTACCTCACAGTCACTCATACCTCCCAAATCACTCGTCACTCGGCACTCGCACTCAGTAGGTACCTGCGTTCACTGGGGGTGTACAGACTCCGGAGGGGCTCCTATAGCCCAAGCGCTAATATCAAGCCATCTCGTGGCATAATCACTCAGGCTCTCGGCCTCTCACATATCATAGACAATGTAACATGATGCGGCGTGCAACCCGATCCTATAATATACTCACAACATAGTCCCTCGGCCACACTCAGTCATAAATGTCTCAAAAACCACTCGGACTATCAATAAGACGGGGTACTCGACCCAAAATATTATATTATATCACAAAAAAGTGTAAATAAAACTGAGTTTCGAAATCAGTTAATTAGGATACGGCTGAGTGTAAATCATAAGTCAAGACAGTGAGGAATAACAGTAAAAAGCCCACAAGGGGTCCAAACATGCGGCACAAGGCCCCAAATACGCCGTGCAACCCAAAATATAGTAATAGTCTTAAAACATGAACTATCATACGATTTAGAATCAAATACGCAATTTAATAGTTGCCACAGGACGGACCGAGTCACAATCCCCCAACAGTGCACGCCACACGCTCATCATCTAGCATGTGTGCCACTCCAAAATAGTGATGAAATACAATGTCTGGGGTTTCATACCCCCAGGACAAGGTTTATAGTCATTACTTACCTCAAACTGGCCCAAATACTAATTTGCTATGCCTTTGCCCCAAGAATCGACCTCTAATTGCTCCGAATATAACCAAAACAAGATTAATATCATCAATATATACCAAAGGAACAAATCCCAATCGAAAATTATCAAATTTAACCAAAAATACCGAAATTAGTCAACCCGACCCTCGGGCCCATGTCTCGGAATTCGATAAATATCACATCACAATAATCCTCATCCTCCCCCGAGTCTATACATATAAACTACATAAAAATCCAACCACAAATGACCCCTCAATTTTAAGTCTCCAATTCCCAAGCCCTAAACCCCCAATTTTAGGCACTAATTTCCATAAACTTCGCCTCTAATCAGTCAAATAACACCATAGAAACGAGTTTTAGATCCAAAAATCTTCCCTTCACGAAGTTCCCTTGATTTCCCTCTTCAAATCGCTACCAAAAGTCTCAACACGTATGAAAACTTGGATGAAATAAGCCAAAATTCGCGAAGGTTGCTTTTTATACATTCTGCCCAGGGAAACTGCATCTACGGTCCCTTTTTTCGCACCTGTGGTCCCAAGTGCGCACATGCGAAAACTCATTAAATGACCAAATCTTGCACCTGTGCTTCCCTTACTGCACCTGCGGCTTCGCAGGTGCAGTCAATCTCCCGCATCTGTGGTCCTTCTCCAGCCTAGCGAATTTCGCACCTGCGATTCTTCCTCCACTTCTGCGGCCCCCTAACCGCAGGTGCGGTTATGACAGAACCAACAGCTTCAACTGCATTTCCCAACTTCCAAATTTTCCGATAGCTATTTGAACTCATCCCGAGGCCCCTGGGACCTCAACCAAAAATACGAACAAGTCATAAATGATCGCCCGGACTTAGTCAAACCCTCGGAACACCCAAAATAACATCGAAACATCAAATCAACCCATGATTCAAGCCTAATGATTTTCAAACTTCCAAAAATCACCAACAATGTCGAAATTAACCAAACCTCATCCGAAATGACACTACGAACCTGTTCCAACTTTTGGAATTCCCTTCCGACCCCGATAGCTAATTTTCCACTACCGATCGAAAATTGCCAAAAACTCAATTTCGCCAATTCAAGCATAATTCTACTCCGGACCTCAAAACCACATTCCGAACACACCCCTAAGACCCAAATCACCTAACGAAGCTATATGAGCCCTAAAATCCACATTCCGAGGTCGTTTACCTACACGTCAACTCCTGGTTGACTTTTCCAATTATTAAGCTAACTTAAGAGACTAAGTGTCTCGTTTCTCACCACGACCACTCCGAACCTGAACCAACTGACCTAACAAAACATAATTAGGCTAAGCAACACACGATAAAGCAAAAATAGGGAAAATGAGGCTAATCTCACGGAACGACCGGCCGGGTCGTTACACAAAAATCCATAAATAACAACATAATTCAATACAAAAATCCCTAAAAAACAACACAACAACAACAACACAATTCAATAAACACATTAAAAATAACAAATTAAAGTTCAATAGAACTAACAAATTAACCTAACAAAACCAAGTTAAAACTAATTACAACTAGTCCAAAACCGGTTCTATTTGTCTAGTTCAAAGTATATAAAAGTCAAGGAGTATTTTGTACAACATCATCATCACCGTCTGGTGAACTTTCATTTACAAGACGATATAGAGAAGGCTCTTGTCGAGGACGGGAAGAACAAACACAGGGAGGACGGGAGGAACGATCACGGGGAGGACGGAAGGAATGCTCACGTTCAAGTCGAGCCTCTAGCGATGCCTCACGGGACTGGGGAATCGGATAAGCTCCAGTAGATAGGAGAGTTCTGATCTGAGCTTGCATGCGAAGGTACTGAGCATTTTTAACCTTTTCTCTTTCCTTGACCGCTTCTAGCTTGGATGTGATCTTTGTCACAGGAGAGGCCCTCCCCATCATGTTGCTTGCCTTTAGAGGAAGTCCCTATTCCTTTCATTTCACACATATTACGATGGAATTTCTTAGTAGGAAGCCTGTATACCTTCCCCCATTTTGGACCGCCAGCATACTCCATCCATATTCTTTCAGCATCCTCGTCCGAAGGTTGGGTTGGCTCGCCCAACTCATTAGGTGGCTGAGTGCGGATGAATACTGCCACGTTAGTTTGGAAGAGAACCTATACGAAAATTTACATTGAATTAATATTTCAAAATTTATATAAATGCAAATTAAAATACTTAATGAAAAGTGAAAGCTCACATATACAGTCGAGGCCCGGTCCTCGACCCACCTTTCGTGATCCGTCTCTTTCTTATTCTTTATAATATGTGTCTCCTTAAATAGCTCATTTTGGTTCATTGGACGCCCCAACTTCTTTTCCTGTAAACAAATTAATTTAGTTAATAAACAGAATAGATATACTTTGAAAATTAAAATAATTTAAGCAATTACGTACCAATCTTCTTTTTATTGTCCTTAGGCTGATCGCACCTCCAGTGTGCAAGGAGCCTCCCTTCTCATATGCGCGAGCTTTCTTTTCTTTTTCGCTCTTCTCTAAGAACTTTGTGGTAAGCCATTGACTTTGCAAATCATCCCATAAATTTTGAAGTAACCAGTCAGGCTTCTTGTTCTTCTTTCTAGCTTCGTAGAAAGTATGCGACAATCGCTTGCAAGCTTTGTGATTAAAATTTGCAGCCACTTTCGTGCTATAGCGATGTTCCCATACACACTTGATCTGTATTTCAAAAGTTAAATATTATATGGAAATATAATATAATATAAATAATTAAACTTCTTAAAAGAACATTTATACCTTAAATTGATTGAAACTTTTCTCCTTCAGCGAGAATGGGAAATCAGTCCAAGTCGCATAAGGGCCATTATAAAGCTTTCTGATGGCTTTGGTGATTATCCTCTTAGTCTTATTACTCGGGATGAACCTACAATTTAACAATAAAAACACATTAATATCTTAGTAAAAACTTCACAAAACAATAAACTCAAAAATAACAAATAACTTTTACCCATCACCCTCAGGGACTATGATGATCCTGCCATATTGATCATAATGCACCTCCTCTTCATAATCATCATCACCGTCCGAAGAAGGTATATTAGAGGCATGTGTGGAAGGTGTAGGGGGTCAGAGCTACTACCTCGCTGGCAAAGGCCTGAAATAGATGGAGTCGCTGATGAAGATGGTTGCGATCTCTGTGACTGCGACATAGCTGGATGGACTCTAAGTGGCTGTGATACTGATGGCTGTGACCTGAGTAGTTGTGACCTGAGTGGCTGTGACATGGATGGATGCGATCCATGCAATGCAGTTGGTTGCGATCCACGTGCTCATGAGGTAGATGGACTGTATGCCGGACGTATAGTCCTATGGCCCTGTGATGAAAGACCGGGTGTCTACATGAAGGTGTAGGCATCGTGATGCTGTGGCAGCTCAGTATAGCTGTGGGGTGGAGGATAAGACATAGGCATAGGCATAGGCATCTCTGAAGAGGGTGGAAAAGATGGAGTATTATTTTCTACCCTCCACTTTCCCTTCCTAGCGTTTTCTCGACCCCGAGAACCAGTAGGGTCATTGTTACCTTGACCCTTGCCTATCATCTGCATAATAAAATACATATTTAGATTGAAACATATAAGAAACTAGCCATAAAACGAGAGTTATTTAAAAAACCAACTTTTTAAAGCTCATCGACGTATTGTTCCTCGTCCGAGAATTCTTCTTCCTCACTTGTTTGAGCTTCATCAGTTGATTTTGCGTCCTCATTTTCTATCATTGTTACTTCATTTATATCAACTTCTTCCAATATGTGTTCAGGATGTTCCAAATCATTTTCTAACTGATCGTCCACTATTTGGTGAACACTGGAGATATTATTTTGATATGCAACATCTAACACATTCTTGACTTCCACCCTACCTACATGCTTAGTTTTTATTACAACCCACCAATCGGACTTATTCCGCCGCAATGGATAAGGAGCATAATACACTTTCCTAACATTATGTACAATTATGAAAGGATCATAGTGATCATACTCCCTCGTATGATTAACCTCAATTATGTTGTATTGGTTGTGTACTCTTGTACCTCTTGTTGGATTTGGGTCAAACAACTTGCATCTAAAGAGTATTGATTTATTATATGGCCAACATGTATATTCTAGTTCTATTATTTCTTTGAGCACACCATAATAATCAATATCTCCAACTTGGTTGCCATCACCATCTTGAACCCACACCCCGCTGTTGTTGCTATTTTTATTTTTAGAGAAATCCTTTGTATGGAACTTATAACCATTCACTACGCACTTAGACATTGTTGTGACCTAAAGCCAAGGTCCCCAAGATATATCTTTCAAAAATTGATTTACACCATTATTTGGATTATTTACCTACATAGTGTTAAAAAAATTCATAAGTTAGCATAACTTACAAACATTATTTACCTACATAGTGTTAGAACATTATCGGGATAAACTTACAAATTGTTTGAATCACATATCAAATCTCGTACATACAACATCATGGACAAATTGACCCACGAAGTGACTGTGACACATCAAATATTTTTAGTAGTTGCATCGAGATGTAATCACAGTAAATTTTATATTTTGATAACTAAAAAATCAATACTTGAGAAATGGTACAACTTCAGGACAATTTAGCAACACATGAAGTGTAGCTGACTTGTATTTCATATCACTCAAACTTCTCTTTTTAACATCTTTAGAACATCGGCCTGGTTGATTTAATATGGACATTGGCGGATATAATGGATCATTCACACATTCGACCGTGTGCCTATTGGGCCTATTCCTAGCACACAGTACATTACTCTCAAAATAATAAGAAAAAAAATGAGCAGTTTCCTTTGCAAGATAAGCTTCACATATAGATCCTTCAATTATATTCCTCTACTTAACAAATTGTTTACATTTGTCTCACGACCCGAATTATCCTCCGAACGGGCCCGTGACGGTAGTCCCTACGACTAAGTAAGCCTAAAATATGCGAAAAGTAAATAAATATAACCGTATAAATAAAAAGGAAGAAGATAAAATATATAACTCAGCCGCTCGACATTTACAACTTTTACTTCACAAAACCCGGAATGTCACAATAATCACAAGCTCTGTACTAGTATAGCTCTATACAATGGAATAAGGGAAAATGTATATAAGTCTCATATTCCTATGCTAGAGTAGAAGGGGACTCGTGGGATTCTGCGGACGCGGCAGAATTACCTCTCGGTCTCCTACCAGCTGCTAAAGTACTCCTAGCCAAAATGTTGTGTACTGGTACCTGGATCTGCACATGGAAAACATGCACAGGAAAGAGCATGAGTACTCCACAATTGGTACCCAGTAAGTTCCAAGCCTAACCCCAGTCAGGTAGTGACGAGGTCAGGTTAAGGCCCTACTGGATGGTTATAGTAAAAACAGTTGAAATCCAAACAGATATAGATAATAAGCTAAGGCAAAACGGTAAAAATGGTAAGATGAAAGAAAGAGTAAAGGGGATCCCTCGGCACAACACATCATATATCTCAATAGCAAATATGCAATGCAGTACATGGGGAAAGCTCCCGGAATCTCGTCCGTAGTCCCAATTTAAATATGCTATGCAGTATAGAGGGAAAGCTCCCAGAATCTAGTTTGTAGTCCCAATTTAAATATGCTATGCAGTACAGGGGGAAAGCTCCCGGAATCTAGTCTGTAGTCCCAATTTAAATATGCGATGCAATCCATATAGGATACAGTGTATTTTAACAGTTCAGAAGGAAATCACAAGCAAGTACGGATAAAACTACCTAAACATGGTACAAATAGTAGTAACTCAAGTAAGACAGGTAGACATGCTCATTCCTAAGCTACACTACACAGTTAATACAGGAAACAGTGAAATAGGGATAAATGATTTATGTCATGAAAGGGAAAAAGCGAAGCCCGTGTACGAACTCGTCACCTCACGTACACGGAACTCATATAACAAACAATAACAAAACAACCTAAGGGGAAAGCCCCCAGCACAGAGTTAGGCAAGCCACTTACCTCGACTGCGCTACTCAACCAAAAATCACGCTCTTGCCACGAGTGTCCGACTCCGGGTGGCCCAAATCTAATCAATTCGATTGCATAATGTAAATAACACTTTAAGGAACCAAAATAGCTAATTAATTCGATGCTAAGGCGCGAAATAAGGAAATTCGCCCAAAAAGTCCCCTGGGCCCACGTCTCAGAATCGGGTAAAAATTATATATTCCGGACACTCATTCACTCACGAGTCTAACCATATAAGAATCTCTTGAATCGAATGTCAAAAACCCAATCAAAACTCAATAATTCGGCCTATGGAGTTTATCTAATTGTTTTCCAAAGTTTCCACCAAAATTCAAAATTTAAGGACTAGATTTAAGTTAGGAATCATGGAAATTGATCTAAGTTGGGTAGAGATCACTTACCCAAGTTACCCAGGTGCAAAAATCTTCAAATTCAAAAAATGTGAAAATAGTCTTAAACCTTCGAATTGGGGTTTTAATGAATCTGCCCAGGTATTTCTCATATGCGATCGCTGACATACAGTCGCGATCGCGATGATTAATCCCACACGCGTCTAAAATCCTTCTACGTGAACGCAGTGACAAGTTTGCGATCGCGGACCTTAACCACTCAAAGCTACACGATCGCGGTTGGCTTCACGCGACCGCATAGAGTAATTATTTCATCTCCCACAGGCTTAGGGTGCTCTATGCGATCGCGATCAGGTATGCGATCGTGGAGACCAAGTTTTCAAACCACTGCGATCGCGGAGCGACTAGTGCGATCGTGATGCACAACTTCTAGCCTGCCTCAGCTTACCTTATGCGATCGCGGAGGAACTCACGCGGTCTCGAAGACCAAAGTACTGCTGCTATGAACACCAGCAAACCAGCAGTGAACTTAAGGCTAAATATGCATGTTTGAGCACCCGAGGCCTTCGGGACCTCAACCAAACATATCAACCTACCCTAATTCCTCATTCAAACTTGGTCGAGCCTTAAAAACACATCTCATAACATCAAAATCATCAATTATGCATAGATTCAAGCCTAAGAACTTATGAAATTTCTAAATTTCACATTCGATGCCGAAACACGTCAAAACTCATCCGAAAGACCTCAAATTTTGCACACAGGTCCTAATGATATTACGGACCTGCTGTCACCTTCGGAATTCCATTCCGAGTCTGAAATCAAAATTTTACCTATCGGCTGAAATCGCCAAAATTCTAACCTTCGCCAATTCAAGCCTAAATCTACAACAGACCTCGAAAACACATTCTGAACACGCTCCTAACCCCGAAATCACCCAAAGGAGCTAACGCAGCCGACAGAATTACATTCTGGATCCGTCTTCACACGGTTCTAACTACGGCCCGATTTCTAAAGCTAAATTCAACATTTATGGACTATGTGTCCACAATCACTCCGTATTTCACCACTCAACATTCCGAAAAGTTCCAAAGGCATAAATAGACATGGGAGAAGCAGTTATTAGGGGATCAGGCGCTAACTCTCAAAACGACCAACCGGGTCGTTACATTCTCCCCCTCTTAAGAAAATCGTTCGTCCTCGAACCAGTATAGAAACATACCTGAAGCTGTGAAAAGATGAGGGTACTGACTCCGCCTATCCTGCTCGGTCTCCTAAGTCGCCTCCTCGACCAGATGACCCCTCCACTGAACTTTGACTGAGGCAATATTCTTCGACCTGAGCTTTCTGACCTGCCTGTCCAATATAGCTACAAGCTCCTCAACATATGATAGATCCTTGTCCAACTGGACTGAGCTAAAATCCGAAACATGAGTCGGATCCCCGTGATACTTCCGGAGCATAGAGACGTGGAATACCGGATGAACTCCTGCTAGGTTGGGAGGCAGGTCCAACTCATAAGCAACCTCCCCAACTCGCTGCAATACCTCAAAATGGCCAATTAACCTCGGACTCATCTTACCCTTCTTCCTGAATCTCATGACGTCCTTCATAGGAGATACCCGAAGCAAAAACCGATCACCAGCCATAAATGCCAAGTCACGAATTTTCTGGTCCGCATAACTCTTCTGCCTGGATTGAGCTATGCGAAGTATCTCCTGAATCACTTTCACCTTGTCCAGGGCATCCTGAACCAAGTTTGTACCCAACCATCGGGTCTCGCCCGACTCAAACCATCCCACTGGAGACCTGCACCGCCTACCATACAAAGCCTCATAAGGCGCCATCTGAATGCTGGACTGGTAGTTGTTATTATAAGCAAACTCTGCAAGAGGCAAGTATCAATCCCAGGACCCTCCAAAATCCATCACATAGGCACGGAGCATGTCCTCGAGAATCTGGATCGTGCGCTCGGACTGCCCGTCCGTCTGAGGGTGAAAGGATGTACTCAACTCCACCTTGGTACCTAACTCCTACTAAACGACTCTCTAGAATCGTGAAGTGAACTGTGTACCTCTGTCTGAAATGATAGATACTGGAATGCCATGGAGGAGAACAATCTCCTTGATATAAATCTCAGCCAACCTCTCGAATGAATATATAGTCAACACTGGAATGAAATGGGCTGATTTGGTTAGCCGATCTACAATCACCTAAATAGCATCATACTTCCTCAAAGTCCGAGGAAGTCTAACCACAAAGTCCATGGTGATCCGCTCCCACTTCCACTCTGGAAGCTCAATCTGCTAAAGTAACCCTCCCGGTCTCTGATGCTCACATTTGACTTGCTGACAGTTGAGATACTTGGCTACAAACTCCACTGTATCCTTCTTCATCCTTCGCCACCAATAGTGTTGTCTTAGATCCTGGTACATCTTCGCGGTACCCGGGTGGATGGAATACCGCGAACTGTGGGCCTCCTCAAGAATCAACTCCCGATTTCATCCATGTTTCAAAGTGAACCCTTTACAATTTTCCATGCAGTAAGGACAAGCTAGCTTCCCAGCAGTCATCCACCCAGACAACATTCCATGCGTAGGAAAATCGTTAATAGTGCACATTAAATTAGCACGTAAATTGAAATCTGCTTGGTTTATATGTCATATGTTTCAACATCATCATACCACAATTGTTTTAGCTCATCAATCAAAGATTGCAAATATACATCAATCAAATTTTTCGGATTATGTGAACCGGGGATAATACAATTTAAGAATATATATGGACTAATCATGCACATCTCGAGTGGTAGATTATAAGGTGTAAGAAAGATAGGCCAACATGAATATGTTGTTGCAAATACAGAAAAATGCGTGAAGCAATCCGTACACAGACCTAACCGAATATTCCTTGGTTCACTAGCAAAATTTGGATATGTCCTATCAAAGTGCTTCCAAGCTTCTCCATCTGAAAGATGACACATAACACCAGGTGGTCTTCTATTTTCAAAGTGCAATCTCATATGAGGAGCAGAACTCATCGACTCATATAACCTCTTTAACCTAGGTATAAGAGGTAAATAATGCATCGCCTTGATAGCGATCACATTCCCGCTGGAAAGCCTCTTGAAACGTGGCTTTTCTCAAAATTTACAACTGTCTAAAGTTGCATCATCTATATAATATAACATGCAACCATCTGTTGATACCCAATTTTTCCTCAAATTATTTTTAAATTTTGCATATATACCTTCAAAATCACTTTTTATAATAATTGGTATTTTCCCATAATTTCCTATATTTTATTAATTTATTTTTTCTAATTTATTCAATATTGTATGTCCAATAATTATTGATAAATTATATTATAATAATTTCAGAATATTTCCTAGCTCAATATATCATTTTTAATCCTATTAGGATTTAATTATTTCACAAATTAGCCAATTGGGCATTATTCTGCTATAATTATAATAATTTTACAATTATAGCCTAATTATACATTTTATACCATTTTAATTCAATAGTTAGTCATTTTATATTTTTATATTAGTTAATTACCTTAATTTTACCTATTTAGCATTACTTTCATTTTGTGTAACTATTAGCTATTTTTATTAATTATTTATCTATTTAATTGGGTATTTAACAATTAGCCCCTTCCTATTTAAATTATAGCCCAATTTAATTCAATTTCAGCCTATTGAAACCATCCCAAACCCCCCAACTAAATCCATCCAATACCCAGGCCCAATCCACTAAAGATACCCGGTCCAGACTTGATTTAATCTTGGTCGTTGATCAATTTTGATCAACGGCCCGGATTCAACCTGTCACAACCCAAAACCTATGGGTTGTGATGGCGCCGGACACCACTGTCAGGCAAGCCAACCCCTTAATCAGTTGAAATACCTTCCTGTTTAACAATTTCGAGATCGTTGCCTTTATTGCATTTCATAATCAAATAAATATTTTTTTGTAAATTAAACACGACAAGAAATCCATTTAATTCAATAAAACAAGACTCAACACATCCCCAGAACCCGGTGACACAAGTACATGAGCATTTTCTAAGAATTTATACAATTATACAACTCTTGTCCGAGAAATAAATGGGACAAAGGCAATAGAGATACAATGTAAAGATATAGAAAGAAGGAGACTCTGTCAACTGCGGAACGCCTCCGGATGAATGCAGCCCAAGTCTCCAAATCAATCGCTGAACTATGAAAATACCTGTGCAACAAAATGCACAGAAAGTGTAGCATGAGTACCTAAACATATATGTACCCAGTGAGTATCCCGTCTAAACTCGAAGAAGTAGTGACGAGAGGTCGACTAGACACTCACTAAGGTCCAACAATATAATATATGACAGGATATGGCGAAAGCAGTAGGCAGGTAGGACAATAAACAACAAGTGCATATCAAATAAGGAAATTCAGGTAATAACTGAAAATGAACATCAATGTACTATAATTTTCTCTTAACCAATGCCTGACTATCAAATTATAAGTGAACCAGAACCCAAGGAGCATATACAGACACAGACAAGATAAACGGTCGAAGTCATAAGGGTGGTAATAAGGACTGAGGTCGTAAGCTAACCCACGATCGCGAATCATACCTGCGACTCGTGTGCTGACTCGATATAGTAATAAGCTGACCCACGATCGCGCATCATACCTGCGACTCGTGTGCTGACTCGATATAGTAATAAGCTGACCCACGATCGCGCATCGAACATGCGACTCGTGTGCTGAATCGATATAGTAATAAGCTGACCCACGATCGCGCATCATACCTGCGACTCGTGTGCTGACTCGATATAGTAATAAGCTGACCCACGATCGCACATCATACCTGCGAATCGTGTGCTGACTCGATACATGATATAGATATAATCTAACCCACGATCGTGAATCATACTTGTGACTCGTGTACTGATTCGATTATATACATATTGGATCATCATATCTATGCTCACACAATTCTCTTTTCTTTTCATAAACATTTTCCATAAAAAATTTCCTTCGTATTGTTTTCAATAAAACAGTTCCTTTCATTTCATTTTACAATAAAACGACTTCCTTTCATATTATCTCCCGTAAAAAATTTATTTTCATATTATTTTTCCGTAAAACAATTCCGCTTATACGATTTAAAATCCATAAGTCTCAGAAAAACAAACCACATATAACAGGATAAGTTGTTACAAGGAGAATGTAAGGCATGGTGTGGGTCCTAACTACCCGGACATAACAATAATAGTCGCTACGAACAGAATCTCGTCACTTGGTACGTCTGTAGCCCCCGCAGACAACATCATATAGCATGTAGGGTACCTATGGGGACATTTCCCTCTTACAAGGTTGGAAAGGAGACTCACCTCGCTCCGAAGATTCACCACCAGTTCCAAACCTCTACGACGCCTTCAATGGATGCACAACGTTCCCAAACTATCCAAATAATGACAATTCAATGAAAAATATACTTAATTGATCATAATAAATTCAAATTACAGAGTCCCTCTGCCCGGTTCAATGAAATAACCAAAATGCCCTCGGGCCCACTTGCCCGGACTTCGGATTTTCTTGAAGATAATCTCTACCCGAAGCTTAACTAATTCAATTACTCAATTTACTCCAAGATTTATGCTCAAGTCGTGGCAAAAATCACATTTATCAAATTCTAGATTTTCTTCCAAAATCCCAATTTCCCTAAAATTTTCATGTCTAATTCCATGATATAATCTTGTATTTAACTTGGAAATAAGTAGAATTATCTTACCTCTGGAGCTTGATGGAATCTTCCTTGAAATACTCTCCAAAATTCGTCCATGGCATATGAAAAATGAGTTAATATGTCAAGAACCTGTTTTTAAATTGAGCACTGCCCAGAGACGACCCTGTGCGATCGCACCACAGGCTCTGCGATCGCACATGCCTTCCATGCTGCCTCCAAAATTCCTCTTGTGCGTTCGCAGAAGTCCTCATGCTTTCGCACAAGCCTAAGTCCCAGAAGCCTCCAAGCGCACCCTGTGCGATCGCACAGGCGAATTCTCTGCAGCCTAAATTTTCCTGTTGTGCGATTTCATACCTTCAGGTGCGATCTTACAAGACGAAATTCCAGCCCTCTAATTTCTTCTCCGCTATCGCACAGCACACCAGATACACCAGAAAACAGCAGCAGCAAAATAGAAGAAAAATGGCTCGAAACCACCCCGAAACACTCCTGAGGCCCTCGGGACCACGTCCAATCACACGACTCAGTCCCATAACCTCGCACGGACTTTCTCGAGGCTTCAAATCACATCAAACAATGCCAAAAGCACGAGTCGCATACAAATTCAACTTTATGAACTTTGAAATTTCTAACTTTCACATCTGATGTCGAAACCTATCAAATCACGTCCGATTGATCCCAAATTTTGCACACAAGTCATATTCGACATTACGGATCTTCTCCAACTTTCGGAATCGCAATCCGACCCCGGTATCAAAATTTCCACTTCCGGTCGGATTCTTCAAAAACCTTCAATTTCTTATCTTTAGCCGAATGGCTTCAAAATGACCTTCAGACATCTGAATTCACTTCTGATCGCGCTCCCAACTCCAGAATCACCAGACGGAGCTATTCTAAGACTCGGAATCCTAAACGGACGTCGATATCTCTGAAATGCGCTTCAAGCCAAACTTAGGAAATTCCTTCAAAATGCTAACTTCCACATTATACGCCGAAATACTCTCGGGTTATCCAAAACCCAATCCGGACATACGCCCAAGTCTGAAATCATCATACGAACCCTGTGGAACCTTCGGATCTTGATTCTGAGGTCGTTTACTCAAAATCCCAGTCTTACTCAATTTCTTCAATTTAAGGCTTCTGAAATGAGAATTTCCCTCCCAATTCAACTCTGAACTTCCTGAATTTCAACTTTGACCATACGCACAAGTCACAATACTCGAAATGAATCTATTCATGTCTCTCAACTGCTGAGCGACGTGCTAGTTCTCAAAATGACCGGTCGGGTCGTTACACAACCTTCCTTAATTAAACCTAGGTGACTAACCCCCTCCCCCCCCCCCCNTGTAGAACCTTCCTGTCTCTTCATCACTGATGGACACTGTCCACCTTCTCCGGTCACTTCCCCGCCGAAAACCATGGCTTCTCATCATCTCTTGGCCCTTGCTTCACCCCATGCCAGTCTAATGATACCCTGAAGCCCTCAAGTGAACCTGAAGCGGTTCAACTCCTCCCATGGTCCCTCATGTCATTTTCCGACCACCTCCGGCCGTCTGAGTAAGATCTGTGACTTTTCCGGCTAAAGCCGGTGAGATCTTTAAAATTTTCTTGTTTCTCTGGGTTCTCTGAAACCCTAACTCCTAATATTTTCCGATTTCCTTTAGATGTGTCTTAGATATGTGTATCTTATGAAGCTTTTTACATATTTCCTTCGAAAAAAAACCTTCTTATTTCTAAACGATCTTTCATCTCAAAATTAGGGTTTCATAACCCCTCTTTCAAAAAACGATTTTTTTTTCTTACGCTTTTAATATTATTCTGTGTTTCTTTCTATGATTCAACGATTTATTTGAAGTTTTATTTTTATTTTAACTTATTATACTGAAAACCTTAGGTTTTCCTAAATTCTAAGTCTATCAGTGACTGATGTGTTCGTTTAAATGCGTGAACTCCTATTTCTCATAAATGTTTAAGTTCTCTGTGATTTTACCCTGTTTTTGCTCATTAGGGTTTATGATTACGTTCTCTTCTGCTTATATCGTGTTCGTCCCGTTTAATCCCTTTAGTGTTACTTCTTTGTCTCTAAACCTGTGTGATCCCTGATTCTGTGTGATTGTGTGCTAGACTCGAACCCCTGATTCAGTGTAATTCTTTACCTTGCTATGCTTTTTCTTGCCTATTATTTGCCTAATTGATTTTTTGTTCCTAACTCTTTGCAACTTTACTTTGTTTGCACCCCTGATTCCTTGAGATTGAAAAGCATTACTGATTTCTTATGGGAAGTTCTTACTGACTTCCGACTTTATTTTCTCATCTTGTTACATAATTGATTGGTTGTTAATTGATTATTATTTCTTTAATTGATATCTTCTGAACCTAGTCATAATTGCTTACTTTAATTGGGTTGAAATTGTTTCCTTATATGCATAAGCACTTTCCTTAATTTTTTTTTTTACCTACTAGTCGTTTGAGTTTAACCCCTTCAATTAAGGGGGTACCTAATTACCTACTATACTTACACTATCTGAATATTCCTTTAAGCTATACATGGCCTCTTTCCTTATTTTGTTACCCACTCGGTTGAATAATTCCCTTAATTATGGGGATACTTGTACTGATTGTGTACTGATTGATACACAGTCCCACAATCACTGGTTAATTCTGATATTTACCTTATTTTCCACCCAGCTTTCAAACTATATATACTCTATTCATTCATTAGCAAATACACACACTGACACGAACTAATCTGTGCACCTCTCTCTCTTACAACTAAAACTTGCTACTCTCTCTATTCTCTCTTCTGTGCTACTTGCTACTACTCTAAGTTAGCCGGCTGCAAGCCAAGGCTAACTATTATGCATCTCCTATTCTCTGCTTTGTGTTACTGCTTTTTGCACCCTACTGGTATGTTCTAATTTAGAGTTTAGTCTTTAAACCATTATGTTTCTATTACTGTTGCAATTTGTTTCTAATATGTTATTCTGTTATTCGACATGTAATTAAAATCCTGAATTCCCTCTACCTGTTAAGTTTTATTTTACTTGTCAACGACCAACATGTTTCTGTACACTTAGCCTCCATTTCTTATGTGAATCCCCGTGATTAATACATTGGTTTGGTCATGGTCTTAGTTGTTTGGTGTTGACATATTAACCTAATATGACACTTCATTGTACCCTGATCCTCATGATTCCTTAGGAACTTCTGATTGCCTGTGCTTCTACCTGCTACATGCCTACCCTTACTTGCTCTATATTTGTCCCTCAAATCCCCTCACCCTTGTTTGTGATTGTTGGACCAATTTGAGTCCTTTATGATGCTAGCTTTGCTTATGTACTGAGATGGGTGTTCTTTCAAACTATTTTCACCAGTTAAACCTTTGTTATGAAAAACAAAAACCATTTCTTTCAGTAAGTCTCTCTTTCTCTCAAAACTGTTTCTTACTTAAACTCCTTCAATACTATCAAACACTCTCACTATACTCCTAGATATTAAGTTTTGCCCCTTTTGTGTGAGCATTGCTTAGGGAACCTTGAGCTCCCTCTAAACTTTGACACACAAGAGCTGGCCATTCCACACTGCACTTACTCCATCTTGGTTATGCAATATGGGTGTGAGCACTGCCCGGGATCCCTTGAGGTCCTTAGGGAACTCTAACACACCTGGATTATGATAAAGGTTGTGAAACAATACTTGGCATTGAGGATGTGGAGACTTGGGACTATTATGAAGGCTCCCTATAGTTAACTTATTTCTTTTCTTATTTCCATTACGTAATTTGTGCTAATAGTTTGTAATAATTATTGTAAAGAACTCTTTGGGGATGGATAGTGAAAAGGGAGGGGTACTACGCATGCTATAGTTATTAAAGGGTAGAAAACATGTCCTTATATTCTTGATTGCGCAATAGAAACCATGTTTAGGATTCATGCATGCATTAGAAACCATGCCTCTTAGGTCCTATGTCTATTGTTTTCAGCATATGCATTCTTATATTGCTTATAAATTTCTGTGTTAAAACATGCTAATAATTAGTATTTTGCCATTATGTAATACGCTGCCATGTACACTTAGAAATCCTTTTTATAGGATAAATAACGGCAACAAAACTACTGTTATGTGGTTTTGTTCATACCAACATGTTCTGAAATATAACCTAGAAATCCCGCCTTAGGATAAATGTGTTAACAAAACTGCAATCATGTCTTACCATGCCTACGCACTTAGAGATCCTGTTTTAGGTATACAACATTAAAACTATCATCTATGCTATTCCTGAAATTGTGTATAATACTATGATGCGCACTTAGAAATCATGTTTAAGTCATTATGCATTACGTTATAGGATAGTGTTCAATTAACTACACTTAGCCTAAAAATAGATATGTAAAAACAATCACCCTGTTCTAATAAGCTGGCAATCAGTCTTTGAATATGTGTAACATTTAGAATTGCATGTTATTAGGTATAAAAATTTGGAATTATTAATAAGGTTGAGTAACTGCTGCATGTCATCATATACCTAGGCAAGCCTTAGGCGATCAACTTTAAAATATAACCAGAACTGTCTTTGTGATTATGTTTAACTATCAACATGTTAAAATCAGTAGGCAATCCTGATTAGGACTTCCTCTCTGAGTTATGTAATGAATCTACCTCTGCTATTATCACTTAGACACCATGCTTAGGATCTGAATCCGGACCTTAATTGTGTATGAGACATGTTGTTTATGTGTACTGTGTGTGGAGGAATACTTGAGCCTTTATATGCTTTCCATGCTATTCCCCTATCTGCAGTCCTACTTGTTTATTATATGTCGCCTTAGCATTTTCACCTTTAAAAACCTAAGGGTCTGCCTAGCACCTCCCTTATAGGATAGAAGTCCCAAAATACTATGGGACTGATAGGAAAGGGATGGGTAACATCATGCAATAGAGTTCATGACCAACACACGCTTTAGTTACCTTCACGGGGTGGGAAAGGGTAGAATATGGACATGATTACCGGTGCGCTAATGCCACATGTAGCCCCACTTTCAGGAGTGTCATATCGGGTATTGCATTGATGTGATCCATATTATAAACAAACCTAGGTCATCCCTTTACTCTTCATAAAGCGTGCTTAGATTGTAATTCTCTTAAAAAGCTAGTTTCTCATTAATTGTTCTTCAAGCATCTGTACTTAGACTTAAATCCCCTATTATGTGAGCCCTATTTGTCTTATTTGCTAACTGCACAAATTCACAAAAAAGTTGTTTGGCCGGGAACCACACTTGTGGATCCTGAGGGGTGCCTAACACCTTCCCCTTAGGATAATTTCTAGCCCTTACCCTGTCTATGGTTATCAACGTAGTTATAAATGAACCCCTTTGGTGCCCTAACGCACCTCAAAATTGTTAGGTGGCGACTCTTCAAAACACAAAACCCCTTTCCTAAAAGGAACGAGTTGTCTCAACCAAAATATCATAATTTCGCGAGAAAAAGGGGGGCGACAGCATGGCGACTCTGCTGGGGAGGCTTTTACCATTTCAAATTGCCGTGTTAATTTGTACCTTTTCTTTGTTTGATATTTGCACCTTTTCCTCTTCCCCTTTTATGCAATTAACTATTTATTTCTTTCAAGTATTATTCCTTCCCAAAAATAGAACTGACATGTTTCTTTGTTTCCCCTGGTAATCGTTTTAAATCATAAATGTTGTATTTACCGCTTTCTTAACGTGCAAATACATGACAACATTCTTTTAATGTTTATTTATTGCATAATAATGCTCAACGTCATACTCCACTCGTGCCAAAATAAATCCTATAGCAACGCTTGATGAGTGGCTGTTCCCTTCCTATATCATTACCCCCTAAATTCGGAAAGGCTTATTTGCGGTAAAACTAGTCGATCAGCGGTGCAGTCGGCGATTCCGTGCCTTTCCCCCTTGAGTTGTCCGCTCAAGGATACCACTCTAAAACCCCATAGAAACCTTACTCTGTTATGTTGTTTCATGCATCATGGTCTAACCTAGCCAAGCTAAAGTGTTGTCCGCACAATAGCTTTTAAGATAGCCTTGTCCAAAAGTCCACTTGGTTTCCCTAAACCCTAACGAACATCATCACATTCTGTGCATTTATTTGGAGAACTAAATGCTTCATGCTAATTGTTGATATTAAATAGTCAAGTCTGGTGGGGGTAGGGGCCTAACCTTGTTTGCCTTGCAGAAATATGAGGCACGAAGTCCCCAAATTCGGCATGGTCTCCAATATCCACCCAAGACTGCTGAGTTGGTGGGAAGATCTACACTCTAGTGACAAATCCCTCGTCAGAAAATATCTGGGCAATCTACCACCTCTCCTGGAGATCCAGCCTAACAACATGATAATAGAGGCTGCTGCCCTGTTCTGGGATTGTGAAAGGGTCGTGTTCCGCTTTTGGGACATAGAAATGACACCTTTGCTAGAGGAGATAGGGGGACTGGCCGGCCTAGTGTGGGAAACCCCAGGGTTGCTAAGGCCTGAGAACCGCACAGGCAAGGGTTTCCTTAAAATAATGGGTTTGAAGAAGAATGCAGAATTGGTATGCTTAAAAGAATCGTACATCCCTTTTGACTATTTGTACGAAAGGTACAGTCATAGCAAATCATACCGTACCTACCATGATGAGTTCGCCATCACATCCTTGGGACACGTCCATCGAAGGGTATTCTTCTTCATGTTTTTCTTCTTGGGTCTGATCGTGTTTCCAATGAAGAAAGAGAGAATTCACACTAGGCTGGCTATGGTAACCAAGACCCTAATGGAGGGGATTGGTGGGCAGACATTCATCATTATACCCATGATCATTGGAGACATATACCGAGCCTTGGAGAAGTGTCAACGAGGAGCGAGACACTTCGAAGGCTGCAATCTACTACTTCAGCTTTGGCTCATAGAACATCTCCAAATGGGCGAATACCGACAAGAAATTCATCGAAGGGTCTGGGATGACCACATCGCTTTCCTCCATCCAAAACAAATGAATTACATCCCCGACATGTTAGCTCAGCCTGAGAATGTCAAAGGATGAGTTGAGCTCTTTGATAATCTAACTGAAGAACAGGTTCAATGGATGTTTGAGTGGTTTCCGACAGAGGAGTTCATCGCCCAGTCTAGAGATGCACTGTTCCTCATACTGATTGGTTTAAGAGGAACATACCCTTACATCCCTCTTCGGATTATGAGGCAAGCAGGTAGGAAGCAAGTCATACCCTGGGTCGACAAGATGAGCCCAACACATGTGGCACTGCAAGATCGTAATGGAGAAAGACACTATTGAGCCAGACAGATATCATGCCGGTTGTACCCCTTTCTATTCTGGTTGGTTGGAAGACAATTGGGATGGTCTGGGTAAGCCATGGTTCGTTCAAGGCCACAGGATTATAGATGAAAAGGCCGAGGCGCAAGTCAAATACAACTAGTTGCGCAAAAGGATCCGGGAATGCGAGAGCGAACACCGCGAGATACATAAGTCCAACAAGAAGCTGATTGAGGAATGGAAATATATGGCTATCAGCACCAACAAGAGGTTAGGATACTTGGAACGAGGCATAGTCGAGCTGGAGGAAAAATTCGTCAAATGGGTTGAAGACTGTCAAAAGGCTGAAGGGACCGAAGGTGGACATTTAGCCAGAGCATACCTATTGCTGGGACTTCGCGAGTTGGGGAAGTTGTTCGAGAGAAGCAAGAATGCCGAGTCTGGGGAAGGTTCTTCTGGGACCAAATAGATAGGAATGTCTTTCTTTTGCTTTAGCGATGTAAGAAGGCCAATGGCCATTAGTGACCTTTACTTCCTGTTTATTTAGTGTTGTTTTGGGATTCGTCTATTTTTATAAATAAAATGAGGCATTTAGCATTTTAAAAGTTCTCCAAATCAACTTGTCGCTAGGCCTACCTCAGGCACAAAGAGGTTCCCAAATTAGGACACACTTTACATTCCCGCACTATGTGTTTAAATACTGCAATACCTTTTCATAATCCTCACTGATTTGATTACCTTTTGTTTTTGTTTTGTTTTCTTTCTTTTATTTCCCTCCCCAAAGGTTAGTTCGTGAACTCTGCCATCATCAGCTTATCTCACAAGATCCAGGGGCCTCCACCCACTCCTCCTCCTAGTCCTCCTAAAGGCAAGAACAAGGGCAAGAATAAAATGGAAGATTTAAACAACAGCAGGAAAGAGAACACAGCTGAACGGGTAGAGGCCACTGATGGCCAGGGTATTCGATTTCCAAATGAGAACATGTCACAACTTTAACAGAATTTACTAAAATTCCAAGAAGAACTTGATCAGGTTCGAAATCTGGTAAACCTATCATTCTCCCTCAACGCCCCAGACGTCCACTTCCCCAACGCTCAAAACCCTACACCTCCTCAGAATGTCCCAAAATAGCAGAATCATCCCGTACCTCGCCATCATGATACTCCACCAAAGAACCAGTGTAACACCTACCATACCCCAAATAACACTACACTACTTATTCCAGAACCTCAAGACTCCACAAACGACCATTGCCAAACCCATGCATCAGGCCACCATAACAATCATATCTACGTGGAGACCATGCCACACTCCACTCCACCTATCCCATACACACCTGAGTCTGATGAAAAGGACCTGCTTATCAAGAACTTGGCTGAGGAACTTAGGAAGCTGGCCAGTCGGGTTAGGCGTTAAGGGAATCAAGGGAGTCGAAGGGCTAAATTATGAGGACCTTTGCATACAACCTGATTTCGAATTTCCTGAGGGGTACAAACCTACGAAGTTCGAAATGTTTGATGATACCGGTTATCCAAGGGTCCATCTGAGGACTTATTGTGACAAGCTGGTTGGAGTAGGGAAGGATGAAAGGATCCGCATGAAGCTGTTTCATGAGGAGTTTGAAAGGAGATGTATTGTCTTGGTACATCAGCCAAGATCCCAAGCAGTGGTCAAACTGGGTGAGCATGGCATCTTAGTTTATGTACAGGTTCAGATATAATACAGAGAACGCACCAGACGTGTTCTATATTCAGAATTTGAAGAAGAAGCCCACGAAGACATTTCGCGAGTATGCTACTCGCTGGAGGTCCGAAGCTGCTAAGGTCAGGCCCGCCTTAGAAGAGGAACAAATGAACAAGTTCTTCGTCCAGGCCCAAGACCCACAATACTATGAACGGTTGATGATGATTGAGAACCAAAATGTAACGACCCGACCGATTGTTTTGCGTATTCGGACCATGTTCCCCTAAATGAACTTCCCGCAGTGGCTTATTGTGATTTATGACTTGCGCGGACGGGTGGTTCGGTATTCAGAAGTGTTTAGAGTAGTATAGGAGCACTTGGTTCCTTAAGGTTGGCTTTTAAGGCCAAGTTTGTCTTTGGTCAACATTTTGAATCAACGACCTCGGAATCAAGTTTCAACGATTCCAGTAGCTTCGTATGATGATTTCGAACGTGTGCGTATGTCCGGAATAGGTTTTAGATGACCCGGGAGCGTTTCGACGCCAAATAGCAAAAATAGAGTTTCCTTAAGTTCATAATTTGGTTTAGAACGTGTTTTTATGTTATCGAGGTTCGAACGGAATTCCGAGACCAGTAATAGTTCTGTTATGTCATTTACGATTTGCCTGCAAAATTTGGTGTCATTCCGAGTAGTATAGGTCGGTTCGGCGCATTGAAACCGAATTCAAGAACTTGAATTTTCTTAAGTTTGATTCTAAGGGTTTGAGGTGTGATTTTGAGTTTTATCATTGTTTTGGGTGTTCCGAAGGCTTGAGCGAGTCCGTAATATGATTTAGGACGTGTTGGTACAATTGCACGGGGGCTCGGGTGGGCCCAGGTGCCTCTTAAACACCAAACGGGGCCAAAAACCAGTAGCTTCAGCTGCTGGTGCACCAGGTCTAGTGTGACCGCAGGTGCGGTTGCCCAGATCGCAGGTGCGAGACCGCCCATGCGGTCAAGGCCTCGTAGGTGCGGCCCCAGGGGAGATGGTCCATATCCGCTGGTGCGGACCTTCCTCCACAGGAGAGGATCCACTAGTGCGGAAATCCCTCCGCAGGTGCGATCCCCAGCCTCCTTGCCAACTTCCGCAGGTGCGAGCCTTGGCTCGCAGGTGCGTGACCGCAGGTGCGGTCCTCGAGCCGCAGGTGCGAGATCACTGAAGGCAGTGAGCTCATTTAATACGGGACTTAACCATTTTCACCATTTCTTCTCCACCATAGGTGATTTTGAGAGCTCACAAGAGGGTATTCGTCCTAGCTACTAAGAGGTAAGTAATTTCCATTTAAATGTTGGTTTATTACACCAAAGCTTAGGTAGATTAACACCCAATTAGTTCAAATCAAAGGGGTTAGAGTGGAATCCTAGGGTTGATGAACTTTAGATAATTTCACCACTTATCTACCATTAAATAATACAAAAACTATATATTAATGATCCTTAGGTTATGGGTGAGTGTTTTATTCGAACATTTTCGGAATTCGAGCATGTGGGCCCGGGGGTGTATTTTGGGATTTATTCAAGAACGATGAATTAGCTAAACTAGTAAGAGAATTCCATACTTTTGAGTGTATATTAACGTATTTATATAACATTTGACTAGTTTCGAGTCATCGGGTGTAAAGTTTAGAGTTTCGGGCGCGTTCTTGGTTCGAGAAGTAGGTTCGGCACAAGGTGAGTCTCCATTCCAATCTCGTAAGAGAGAACTGTCCCCATAGGTAATTATAAATGATTAAATGTCCTTATTTGCGGGGGCTGCACACGCACAAAGAAACGAGAGTCCGTGCGTAGCTACTACCATGTTATTTCGGGTAGTCTTTAGGACTCACAAGCATTTTTATGTGCCTTGCCTGTATCTCTACATGTATTCCTAGTTGATTATTATCCTTGAACTAGCATGAGAATAATGGAAAGTTACATTAACTAGCATGAGAATAATGGAAACCTCTCTTTATTCATATTCTATCGTGCAGTCGATGGTTTACTAAATCTCATTCTTCTATTCTCTCACAGATGGTGAGGACTCGTGGAGCTGACGTTCCTGACCCGGGAGATGCCGCTACCCCCGCTGTCCGAGGTTGTGATAGAGGTCGGAGTATACACCGGCCCGAGATAGGGGACGAGGGCGTCCCAGAGTTGTTCCATTAGCACCCCCAGCGGATCCAGAAGAGGATCCCATTACTGAGGAGCAGGGTGAGGTGCCCCCAGCAGATCGAGCTCCGATGGATTTCATGACTGCACCAGGCTTCCAGGAGGTCATGGGCCGTATGATGCGGTTCATAGACACCATGTCCTAGGCTGGTTTATTTCCAGCAGATCCTGCCACTTCTCAGGCGAGAGAGGGAGTCCAGACCCCTACCGCCTAGGCTGCAGGTCAGTCAGCGGCATTGCATCATACCCCAGGTACACTGCCTGTGGGCGGAGCACAGCCGGTAGCAGCAGCACCATAGCTCAGACCAGCTGCGGACGGCGATCCGCAAAAGCTACTCGATAGATGGACTCGATTGCACCCTCCTGTCTTCGGAGGTGAGAGGGGCGAGGATACCCAGGATTTCATTGATAGGTGCAGGGACATGCTGCACAACATGAGGATTCTGGAGTCCCATGGAGTGGATTTTCCTACTTTTCAGCTAGAGGGCAGGGCCCGCAGATCGTGGCAGTCATTTATCCTTGGTAGGCCAGCAGGTTCCTCTCCTCTCACATGGGAGCAGTTCACTCAGCTGTTACTGGACAGGTATATTCCATCGTTAGAGAGGGAAGAGCTGCAGTATCAGTTTGAGCAGCTGGAGTAGGGGCAGATGTCGGTGACAGACTACGAGGCCAGGTTTTCTGAGTTGTCTCATCATGACCTTATGAGTCTTCCTACTGATGTTGAGAGAGTGCGGAGATTTGTAGCTCGGTTGCACTCAGGTATTAGGGCAAACATGGCCCGAGAGGTGGAGATGGGTACTCCCTATCAGCTTGAGGTCGAGATAGCTCATCGGATTGAGGGTTATCGATCGAGGGGCAGAGCAGGGTCAGCAGGACCAGAGAGTTAGATTTTCTGGAGATTTCAGAAGTGCCCCAGGCAGGGGCAGGGGTCAGTTCAACAGAGGCCAGCCTAGCATGCCTCCATATTCAGCTCCTTCACCACCTCCCCGTGGTGCTCTAGTGAGGCCTTATTTCAGCGCCATGCCGGAGAGTTCTTACCGCCCACCAGTCATTCAGGGTTACTCCGGCGGGTTTTCGGGTCATCAGGGGTCTTCTAGTCCTTACTTCAGTGCCATGCCAGAGGGTTCTCACCGTCCCCCAGCTATCCAGGGTTCTTCTTCGGGGTAACAGCCCATGCCACCAGTGATGTGTTATGAGTGTGAGGAGTCAGGCCATATGAGGAGGACTTGTCCCAAGTTTTGGGTCAGGGATGTTCAGCAAAGTTACCAGCCTACATACTCAACACCGGCGCCCCGTCCACCCAAAGGTGGAGGACAAGCTGGTAGAGGTCATCCCAGAGGTGGAGGCCAGGCAGGGGGAGCTCAGCTAGCTCCTATTCAATCTAGCGGAGGTCAGTCTTCAGGTACACCAGCCAGATTCTATGCTATTCCGGCCCAAGAAGATGTAGTGGCCTCAGATGCCGTGATCACACGTACTATTTCAGTATGTGGTAGGGAGGCATCAGTGCTATTTGATCCAGGATCCACTTATTCATATGTGTCAGCCTTATTTGCTTGTTTTCCAGATGTTCCTCGTGAGTCCTTGGATTCTCCTATATATGTGTCCATTCCTGTGGCCGATTCTGTGGTGGTAGACCGGATCTATCGGTCTTGTGTGATCACCTTCTGTGGGTTCGAGACTAGAGCAGACCTCCTGTTGCTCAACATGGTTGATTTTGAGATTATCTTGGGGATGGATTAGCTATCTCCCTATCATGCCATCTTGGATTTCCATGCCAAGACGGTTACTTTGGCCATGCCTGAGTTGCCTAAATTGGAGTGGAGAGGTTCCTCAGTTAGTGCAGCTAGTAGAGTTATTTCCTTCCTGAAGGCTCGACATATGGTCGAGAAGGGTTGTCTGGCGTATCTTGCTTATGTGCGGGACACTACCATCGAGTCTCCGACAATTGATTCAGTGCCAGTTGTTCCAGAGTTTGCTGATGTCTTTCCTTCAGACCTTCCGGCCATGCCTCCGGATCGTGATATCGATTTCTGTATTGATGTAGCTTCAGGCACTCAGCCCATTTCTATTCCCCCGTACCGTATGGCTCCAAATGAATTGAAGGAGCAGGTTCAGAAGTTGTTGGCTAAGGGATTTATCAGACCGAATGTATCGCTTTGGGTGCTCCAGTTCTATTTGTAAAGAAGAAAGATGGGTCTATGCAGATGTGTATTGATTACCGCCGGTTAAACAAGGTAACTATTAAGAACAAGTATCCACTGCCGCGCATTGATGATTTTTTTGACCATTTTCAGGTTGCTCATGTGTTTTCTAAGGTTGATTTGAGATCGGATATCACCAGCTGAAGGTTCGAGCCTCAGATGTTTCGAAGATTGCTTTTTGTACGAGATATGGCCATTATGAGTTCCTATTGATGTCCTTTGGCTTGACTAATGTCCCAATAGCATTCATGGATTTGATGAATAGTGTGTTCAGGCCGTATATTGATTCTTTTTTCATTGTCTTCCTTGATGACATCTTGATTTACTCACGTAGCCTGGGCGAGCACGAGCAACATTTGAGAATTGTGCTCCAGACCTTGCGGGAACAGAAGCTACATGCTAAGTTCTCCAAGTATGAGTTCTGGTTGGATTCCGAAGCATTTTTGGGGCATGTAGTATCTGGAAAGGGATCAAGGTTGATCCTCAGAAGATTGAGGCAGTTCAGAGTTGGCTGCGTCCTACTTCAGCTACAGAGATCAGGAGTTTCTTGGGTCTAGCAGGCTAGTATCGACGATTTGTGGAGGGCTTTTCATCCATTGCAGCCCCACTAACTAGATTGAGTCAGAAGAATGCCCCGTTCCGATGGTCTAACGAGTGTGAGGCGAGCTTTCAGAAGCTCAAGGCAGCATTGACCTCAGCACCAGTTCTAATATTGCCTTCCGGTTTTGGGATGTATACAGTGTATTGCGATGCTTCACGTGTTGGCTTGGGATGTGTGTTGATGCAGGAAGGGAGAGTGATTTCTTATGCTTCGCGCCAGCTGAAGGTTCATGAGATAATTATCCGGTGCACGATTTGGAGCTGGCGGCGATTTTTCATGCTCTTAAGATTTGGAGGCATTACTTGTATGGGGTATCTTGTGAGGTTTATATAGAACACTGCAGTTTGCAGCACTTGTTCAAGAAGAGGGATCTTAATTTGAGGCAGCGCAGGTGGCTTGAGTTGCTGAAGGATTACGACATCACCATTCTCTATCACCTGGGAAAGGAAAATGTGGTAGCAAATGCTTTGAGTCAGAAGGCGGAGAGGATGGGTAGTTTGGCCTACGTTGCAGCGGAGGAGAGAACTCTAGCCTTGGAAATTCAGTGCTTGGCTAACCGCTTGGTGAGATTAGATCTTTCAGAGCCTCGTCGAGTTCTAGCACATGTGGTTGTTCAGTCTTCATTATTGGGGGTGATTAAGGCTCGGCAATATGATGATCCACGCTTGGCAGATCTACAGGAGACAGTGGTTCAGGGTGGTGCCAAGGAGGTTACTATTGGCGAGGATGGTGTTCTGAGACTTCAGGGTCG
>ML264622.1:85523-116058 GCA_005239495.1 Nicotiana undulata
ACTTCTGAGAGGCTAGCCCAGATCTACATTCGGGAGATAGTCCGGTTACACGGTGTGCCGGTGTCCATTATATCAGATCGAGGTCCTCAGTTCACCTCGCACTTCTGGAGAGCATTGCATAGTGAGATGGGTACCCAGATAGATCCCAGCACATCATTTCACCCTCAGGCTGATGGCCAGTCGGAGCATACATTTCAAATACTGGAGGACATGCTCAGGGGATGTCTGATTGACTTTGGAGGTCAGTGGGACCAATTCTTTCCTTTAGCTAAGTTTGCTTACAATAATTGTTATTAGTCCAGCATCGAGATGGCTTTATTTGAGGCTTTGTATGGTCGGCGATGTCGTTCTCCTATCGGGTGGTTTGAGCCTGGGGAGGCTAAGTTATATTGCACTGACCTGGTGAAGGATGCGTTGGAGAAAGTGAAGTTGATTCAGGAGAGGCTCCGCACAACTTAGTCCAGACAGAACAGTTACGCGGATCAGAAGGCACATGATGTATCATTTATGGAGGGAGATAAAGTTTTGCTGAAGGTTCCGCTGATGAAGGGCATTATGAGATTCGGGAAGAAGGGCAAGCTGAGCCCGAGGTTCATAGGTCTTTTCGAGGTATTGAGGCGAGTTGGAGAGGTTGCTTATGAGCTTGCCTTACCTCCCAGTTTATCATGGGTTCATCTGGTCTTTCACGTATCCATGCTCCGGAGATATCACGCCGACTTCTCTCACGTGGTTGATTTCAACACTATTCAGTTGGATGAGAGGTTGGGCCACGAGAAGGAGCCAGTTGCCATTTTTGACAGACATGATCGCCAGTTAAGATCCAAGAGAGTTTCTGTTGTGAAGGTCCAGTGGAGGGGCCAACCAGTCGAGGAGGCGACTAGGGAGTCCGAGTAGGACATGCTGAGCAGATATCGACACTTATTCAGCACTTCAGGTATGATTCTAGACTCGTTTCGAGGACAAACGTTTGTTTAAGAGGTGGAGAATGTAACGACCCGACAGGTCATTTTGCGTATTCGAACCACGTTCCCCTAAATGGAACTTCCCGCAGCGGCTTATTGTGATTTATGATTTGCGGGGACGGGTGGTTCGGGATTCAGAAGTGTTTAGAGCAGTATAGGAGCACTTGGTTCCTTAAGGTTGGCTTTTAAGGCCAAGTTTGACTTCGGTCAACATTTAGAGTAAACGACCTCGGAATCGAGTTTCGATGGTTCCAGTAGCTTCGTATGATGATTTCGGACGTGTGCGTATGTCTGGAATAGGTTTTAGATGACCCGGGAGCGTTTCGTCGTCAAATTGCAAAAATAGAGTTTCCTTAAGTTCATAATTTGGTTTAGAACGTGTTTTTATGTTATCGAGGTTCGAACGGAATTCCGAGACCAGGAATAGTTCCTTTATGTCATTTATGATTTGCCTGCAAAATTTGGTGTCATTCCGAGTAGTATAGGTCGGTTCGGCGCATTGAAACCGAATTCAAGAACTTGAATTTTCTTAAGTTTGATTCTAAGGGTTTGAGGTGTGATTTTGAGTTTTAGCATTGTTTTGGGTGTTCCTAAGGCTTGAGCGAGTCCGTAATATGATTTAGGACTTGTTGGTACAATTGCACGGGGGCTCGGGTGGGCCCAGGTGCCTCTTAAACACCAAACGGGGCCAAAAACTAGCAGCTTCAGCTGCTGGTGCACCAGGTCTGGTGTGACCGCAGGTGCGGTTGCCCAGATCGCAGGTGCGAGACCGCCCCTGCGGTTAAGGCCTTGTAGGTGCGGCCCTAGGGGAGATGGTCCATATCCGCTGGTGCGGACCTTCCTCCACAGGAGAGGATCCACTAGTGCGGAAATCCCTCCGCAGGTGCGATCCCCAGCCTCCTTGCCAACTTCCGCAAGTGCGAGCCTTGGCTCGCAGGTGCGGTCCTCGAGCCGCAGGTGCGAGATCACTGAAGGCAGTGAGCTCATTTAATACGGGACTTAACCATTTTCACCATTTCTTCTCCACCATAGGTGATTTTGAGAGCTCACAAGAGGGTATTCGTCCTAGCTACTAAGAGGTAAGTAATTTCCATTTAAATGTTGGTTTATTACACCAAAGCTTAGGTAGATTAACACCCAATTAGTTCAAATCAAAGGGGTTAGAGTGGAATCCTAGGGTTGATGAAATTTAGATAATTTCACCACTTATCTACCATTAAATAATACAAAAACTATATATTAATGATCCTTAGGTTATGGGTGAGTGTTTTATTCGAACATTTTCGGAATTCGAGCATGTGGGCCCGGGGGTGTATTTTGGGATTTATTCAAGAACGATGAATTAGCTAAACTAGTAAGATAATTCCATACTTTTGAGTGTATATTAACGTATTTATATAACATTTAACTAGTTTCGAGTCATCGGGTGTAAAGTTTAGAGTTTCGGGCACGTTCTTGGTTCGAGAAGTAGGTTCGGCACGAGGTGAGTCTCCTTTCCAACCTCGTAAGAGAGAACTGTCCCCATAGGTAATTATAAATGATTAAATGTCCTTATTTGCGGGGGATTCACACACACAAAGAAACGAGAGTCCGTGCGTAGCTACTACCATGTTATTTCGGGTAGTCTTTAGGACTCACAAGCATTTTTATGTGCCTTGCCTGTATCTCTACATGTATTCCTAGTTGATTATTATCCTTGAACTAGCATGAGAATAATGGAAAGTTACATTAACTAGCATGAGAATAATGGAAACCTCTCTTTATTCATATTCTATCGTGCAGTCGATGGTTTACTAAATCTCATTCTTCTATTCTCTCACAGATGGTGAGGACTCGTGGAGCTGATGTTCCTGACCCGGGAGATGCCGCTACCCCCGCCTTCCGAGGTTGCGATAGAGGTCGGAGGATACACTGGCCTGAGGTAGGGGACGAGGGCGTCCCAGAGTTGTTCCATTAGCACCCCCAGCGGATCCAGAAGAGGATCCCATTACTGAGGAGCAGGGTGAGGTGCCCCCAGCAGATCGAGCTCCGATGGATTTCATGACTGCACCAGGCTTCCAGGAGGTCATGGGCCATATGATGCGGTTCATAGACACCATGTCCCAGGCTGGTTTATTTCCAGCAGATCCTGCCACTTCTCAGGCGAGAGGGGGAGTCCAGACCCCTACCACCTAGGATGCAGGTCAGTCAGCGGCATTGCATCATACCCCAGGTACACTGCCTGTGGGCGGAGCACAACCGGTAGCAGCAGCACCATAGCTCAGACCAGCTGCGGACGGCGATCCGCAGAAGCTACTCGATAGATGGACTCGATTGCACCCTCCTGTCTTCGGAGGTGAGAGGGTCGAGGATGCCCAGGATTTCATTGATAGGTGTAGGGACATACTGCACAACATGAGGATTCTGGAGTCCCATGGAGTGGATTTTCCTACTTTTCAGCTAGAGGGCAGGGCCCGCAGATCGTGGCAGTCATTTATCCTTGGTAGGCCAGCAGGTTCCTCTCCTCTCACATGGGAGCAGTTCACTCAGTTGTTACTGGACAGGTATATTCCACCCTCAGATAGGGAAGAGCTGCAGTATCAGTTTGAGCAGCTGGAGTAGGGGCAGATGTCGGTGACAGACTACGAGGCCAGGTTTTCTGAGTTGTCTCGTCATGACCTTATGAGTCTTCCTACTGATGCTGAGAGAGTGCGGAGATTTGTAGCTGGGTTGCACTCAGGTATTAGGGCCAACATGGTCCGAGAGGTGGAGATGGGTACTCCCTATCAGCTTGTGGTCGAGATAGCTCGTCGGATTGAGGGTTATCGATCGAGGGGTAGAGCAGGGTCAGCAGGACCAGAGAGTTAGATTTTCTGGAGATTTCAGAAGTGCCCCAGGCAGGGGCAGGGGTCAGTTCAACAGAGGCCAGCCTATCATGCCTCCATATTCAGCTCCTCCACCACCTCCCCGTGGTGCTCTAGTGAGGCCTTATTTCAGCGCCATGCCGGAGAGTTCTTACCGCCCACCAGTCATTCAGGGTTACTCCGGCGGGTTTTCGAGACTAGAGTGGACCTGCTGTTGCTCGACATGGTTGATTTTGAGATTATCTTGGGGATGGATTAGCTATCTCCCTATCATGCCATCTTGGATTTCCATGCCAAGACGGTTACTTTGGCCATGCCTGAGTTGCCTAAATTGGAGTGGAGAGGTTCCTCAGTTAGTGCAGCTAGTAGAGTTATTTCCTTCCTGAAGGCTCGACATATGGTCGAGCAGGGTTGTCTGGCGTATTTTGCTTATGTGCGGGACAGTACCGTCGAGTCTTCGACAATTGATTCGGTGCCAGTTCTTCCAGAGTTTGATGATGTCTTTCCTTCAGACCTTCCGGCCATGCCTCCGGATCGTGATATCGATTTCTGTATTGATGTAGCTTCAGGCACTCAGCCCATTTCTATTCCCCCGTACCGTATGGCTCCAAATGAATTGAAGGAGCAGGTTCAGAAGTTGTTGGCTAAGGGATTTATCAGACCGAATGTATCGCTTTGGGTGCTCCAGTTCTATTTGTAAAGAAGAAAGATGGGTATATGCAGATGTGTATTGATTACCGCTGGTTAAACAAGGTAACTATTAAGAACAAGTATCCACTGCCGCGCATTGATGATTTGTTTGACCAGTTGCAGGTTGCTCATGTGTTTTCTAAGGTTGATTTGAGATCGGATATCACCAGCTGAAGGTTCGAGCCTCAGATGTTCCGAAGACTGCTTTTTGTACGAGATATAGCCATTATGAGTTCCTAGTGATGTCCTTTGGCTTGACTAATGTCCCAATAGCGTTCATGGATTTGATGAATAGTGTGTTCAGGCCGTATATTGATTCCTTTGTCATTGTCTTCCTTGATGACATCTTGATTTACTCACGTAGCTTGGGCGAGCACGAGCAACATTTGAGAATTGTGCTCCAGACCTTGCGGGAACAGAAGCTACATGCTAAGTTCTCCAGGTATGAGTTCTGGTTGGATTCCGAAGCATTTTTGGGGCATGTAGTATCCGGAAAGGGATCAAGGTTGATCCTCAGAAGATTGAGGCAGTTCAGAGTTGGCTGCGTCCTACTTCAGCTACAGAGATCAGGAGTTTCTTGGGTCTAGCAGGCTAGTATCGATGATTTGTGGAGGGCTTTTCATCCATTGCAGCCCCACTGACTAGATTGAGTCAGAAGAATGCCCCGTTCCGATGGTCTGACGAGTGTGAGGCGAGCTTTCAGAAGCTTAAGGCAGCATTGACCTCAGCACCAGTTCTAGTATTGCCTTCCGGTTCTGGGATGTATACAGTGTATTGCGATGCTTCACGTGTTGGCTTGGGATGTGTGTTGATGCAGGAAGGGAGAGTGATTTCTTATGCTTCGCGCCAGCTGAAGGTTCATGAGAATAACTATCTGGTGCACGATTTGGAGTTGGCGGCGATTGTTCATGCTCTTAAGATTTGGAGGCATTACTTGTATGGGGTATCTTGTAAGGTTTATATAGAACACTGCAGTTTGCAGCACTTGTTCAAGCAGAGGGATCTTAATTTGAGGCAGCGCAGGTGGCTTGAGTTGCTGAAGGATTACGACATCACCATTCTCTATCACCTGGGAAAGTAAAATGTGGTAGCAAGTGCTTTGAGTCAGAAGGCGGAGAGGATGGGTAGTTTGGCCTACATTGCAGCGGAGGAGAGAACTCTAGCCTTGGAAATTCAGTGCTTGGCTAACCGCTTGGTGAGATTAGATCTTTCAGAGCCTCGTCGAGTTCTAGCACATGTGGTTGTTCAGTCTTCATTATTGGGGGTGATTAAGGCTCGGCAATATGATGATCCACGCTTGGCAGATCTACAGGAGACAGTGGTTCAGGGTGGTGCCAAGGAGGTTACTATTGGCGAGGATGGTGTTCTGAGACTTCAGGGTCGTTTGTGTGTTCTAATGTTGATGGCTTGAGGCAGAGGATTCTAGAGGAGGCACACAATTCTCGATATTTTGTTCACCCTGGTGCTACGAAGATGTATCGTGATTTGAAGCAACATTTCTGGTGGAGGCGAATGAAGAGGGACATTGTGGAGTATGTGGCTAGGAGTCTTAACTGCCAGCAGGTTAAGTATGAGCACCAGAGACCAGGAGGCCTACTTCAGCAGATGCCTATTCCTGAGTGGAAGTGGGAGCGTATCACTCTAGACTTCGTGGTTGGGTTGCCTCGGACTTTGCGGAAGGTTGATGCGGTTTGGGTCATTGTGGATAGATTGACCAAATCGGCGCATTTCATTCCTGTAGCTACTACTTATACTTCTGAGAGGCTAGCCCAGATCTACATTCGGGAGATAGTCCGGTTACACGGGGTGCCGGTGTCCATTATATCAGATCGAGGTCCTCAGTTCACCTCACACTTCTGGAGAGCATTGCATAGTGAGATGGGTACCCAGATAGATCACAGCACATCATTTCACCCTCAGGCTGATGGCGAGTCGGAGCATACATTTCAAATACTGGAGGACATGCTCAGGGGATGTCTGATTGACTTTGGAGGTCAGTGGGACCAATTCTTTCCTTTGGCTGAGTTTGCTTACAATAATTGTTATCAGTCCAGCATCGAGATGGCTTTATTTGAGGCTTTGTATGGTCAGCGATGTCGTTCTCATGTCGGGAGGTTTGAGCCTGCGGAGGCTAAGTTATATGGCACCGACCTGGTGAAGGATGCGTTTGAGAAAGTGAAGTTGATTCAGGAGAGGCTCCGCACAACTTAGTCTAGACAGAAGAGTTACGCGGATCAGAAGGCACGTGATGTATCATTTATGGAGGGAGGTAAAGTTTTGCTGAAGGTTCCGCTGATGAAGGGCATTATGAGATTCGGGAAGAAGGGCAAGCTGAGCCCGAGGTTCATAGGTCTTTTCGAGGTATTGAGGCGAGTTGGAGAGGTTGCTTATGAGCTTGCCTTACCTCCCAGTTTATCATGGGTTCATCCGGTCTTTCACGTATCCATGCTCCGGAGATATCACGCCGACTTCTCTCACGTGGTTGATTTCAACACTATTCAGTTGGATGAGAGGTTGGGCTACGAGAAGGAGCCAGTTGCCATTATTGACAGACATGATCGCCAGTTAAGATCCAAGAGAGTTTCTGTTGTGAAGGTCCAGTGGAGGGGCCAACCAGTCGAGGAGGCGACTAGTGAGTCCGAGTAGGACATGCTGAGTAGATATCCACACTTATTCAGCACTTCAGGTATGATTCTAGACTCGTTTCGAGGACGAACGTTTGTTTAAGAGGTGGAGAATGTAACGACCCGACAGGTCATTTTGCGTATTCGAACCCCGTTCCCCTAAATGGAACTTCCCGCAGTGGCTTATTGTGATTTATGACTTGTGGGGACGGGTGGTTCGGGATTCAGAAGTGTTTAGAGCAGTATAGGAGCACTTGGTTCCTTAAGGTTGGCTTTTAAGGCCAAGTTTGACTTCGGTCAACATTTAGAGTAAACGACCTCGGAATCGAGTTTTGATGGTTCCAGTAGCTTCGTATGATGATTTCGGACTTGTGCGTATGTCCGGAATGGGTTTCAGACGACCCGGGAGCGATTCGACGCCAAATAGCAAAAATAGAGTTTCCTTAAGTTCATAATTTGGTTTAGAATGTGTCTTTATGTTACCGAGGTCTGAACGAATTCCGAGACCAGGAATAGTTCCGTTATGTCATTTATGACTTTCCTGCAAAATTTGGTGTCATTTCGAGTAGTATAGGTCAGTTCGCCGCATTGAACCGAATTTAAGAACTTGAATTTTCTCAAGTTTGATTCTAGGGGTTTGAGGTGTGATTTTGAGTTTTAGCATTGTTTTGGGTGTTCCGAAGGCTCGAGCGAGTCCGTAATATTATTTAGGACTTGTTGGTACAATTTCACGGGGGCTCGGGTGGGCCCAGGTGCCTCCCGGACACCAAACGGGGCCAAAAACCAGCAGCTTCAGCTGCTGGTGCACCAGCTCTGGTGTGACCGCAGGTGCGGTTGCCCAGATCACAGGTGCGAGATTGCCCCTGCGCTCAAGGCCTCGCAGGTGCGGCCCCAAGGGAGATTGTCCATATTCGCAGGTGCGGACCTTCCTCCGCAGGAGCGGATCCGCTGGTGCGAAAATCCCTCCGCAGGTGCGATCCCCAGCCTCCTTGCCAACTTCCGCAGGTGCGAGCCTTGGCTCGCAGGTGCGGTCCTCAAGCCGCAGGTGCGAGATCACTAAAGGCAGTGAGCTCATTTAATACGGGACTTAACCATTTTCACCATTTCTTCTCCACCATAGGCAATTTTTAGAGCTCACAAGAGGGTATTCGGCCTAGCTACTAAGAGGTAAGTAATTTCCATTTAAATGTTTGTTTATTACACCAAATCTTAGGTAGATTAACACCCAATTAGTGCAAATCAAAGGGGTTAGAGTGGAAACCTAGGGTTGATGAACTTTAGAGAATTTCACCACTTATCTACCATGAAATCATACATAAACTATATATTAATGATCCTTAGGTTATGGGTGAGTGTTTTCTTCGAACATTTCCGGAATCCGAGCATGTGGGCCTGGGGGTGTATTTTGGGATTTCTTCAAGAATGATGAATTAGCTAAACTAGTAAGAGAATTCCATACTTTTGAGTGTATATTAACGTATTTATATAACATTTGACTAGTTTCGAGTCCTCGGGTGTAAAGTTTGGAGTTTCGGGCGCGTTCTTGGTTCGAGAAGTAGGTTCGGCACGAGGTGAGTCTCCTTTCCAACCTTGTAAGAGGGAACTTTCCCCATCGGTAATTATAAATGATTAAATGTCCTTATTTGCGGGGGTTGCGTACGCACAAAGTGACGAGAGTCCGTGCGTAGCTACTATCATGTTACGTAGGGTAGTCTTTAGGACTCACAATCATGTTTATGTGCCTTGCCTGTATCTCTACATGTATTCCTAGTTGATTATTATCCTTGAACTAGCATGAGAATAATGGAAAGTTACATTACCTTTTACTGTTGCCTTGAACCTTTTTTTTCGAGTATAATCTTTATAAATTCCTGAATTTCTTGATAAATTATGTGTATGTTTACGAGCACCCGTGTCGCATGTATGATTCGTGAGCGAGGTAGCCTTATATTTATGTCAACCGCGTAGCATGATCGATTCACGAGGGGGGTAATAGATGCATCTATGGTTCGTGTCATTCGACCCTCGGCAGTGCACATTTATTTTTGCGTCGCTTCGGCCGTACGCCTCGGCATTCTATATGCTATGTATTTGACTGAGAGTCTTATTGTTATTATCAAATAAATTGTTCTTTGTGGAAGGGGACTTAGGACTTTTATTGATATTATTATTTGACATTTGGGGGTTGATTGTAGTTCACATACTTGATATTCCATGTCTACTTGATTGCCATGACTGTTAATCCAGTCTAGATTCATTTAATTATACTAGTGCTAATGACCCTAGTGAGTAATACGTCTACCTCTCGTCATTACTTCTTAGAGTTTAGACAGGATACTCACTGGGTACATATTTGTTTATATGTACTCATGCTACGCTTCTGTACTTAATTGTACAGGTTCTTAGGCTGGTGCATCTGGTTATCATACCGGAGCCCGATCTTGATGGTACTATCTGGATTAGACTACACGGTGAGCTGCTCTTCCTAGCGTTCCTCAACAACACTGTGGTGTTTCTATTATTTTTGGATATTTCTGTCTACCCCTTCAGACAATTGTACATTTATTTTGTCTATTTTGTATATTCCACTAGTCGCTTGTGGACTTGTGACACTAGGTCTTGGCACACGTAGTTGGTTTTCCTAGTATGTTGCCATACTGTATATGTTGGCAAACGATTTTGAGTTTCATTTAATCAAGTTGCATCACTTGACTGTTTTCTTTAAATGATTTCCTAACTTAAAATTTGACAAGTACTTGAACATCCAAATAAGTAAAGTAATCTCGTTAGTAAACTGGTGTTGGCTTGCCTGACTGCGGTGTTGGGCGCCATCGCGACCCGAGTCGGAATTTGGGTCGTGACATACAAGTTCTCAGACATTATCAAATTAGGTGAACGGATTGAAGAAGGTATTAAAAGTGGCATGGTCATGAATTTTGAAGCCTTTCAAGCTACAAATATGGCTTTCGAGTCCGGTGGTGTGTCCAAGAAAAGAGACGTAGGAGCTGTGATGGTAGCACAAAGAGCCAAATCCCCACTCAAATACCAAACTTACCCAACACCTCCACTCACATATCAACCAACCCCAAATTACCAAGCACCCTCACCCTCATACCAAGCTCCACCACCAACTTATCAATCATCTCCACCATCTACATATCAACCTACTTCACCCAGATACTCCCAACCCGCTCCTGTCTACCACACTTATAATTCCCAGCCATCCCATTATCAATCACACCCTGCACGCCAAAACTTCCCTAGACTTCATCCTAATTTTGATCGCAGACCTCCAAAACAGTATACCGCCATCGTTGAACCCATCGACCAGCTGTATGAGAAGCTCAAAGCTGCTGGTTATGTCACCCCCATCCCTGGTGCAACCCCTGAAAATCCTTCTCAATGGGTTAACCCAAACAAATCCTGTGCATACCACTTCGGCATGAAAGGGCACACCATCGGTGAACGCCGCTCTTTGAAAGACAAAATACATTCCTTGATTGATAACAAGATCATTGTGGAAAAGTTGCCCGCTCCGAACGTCCGCAACAATCCTCTGCCAGACCATAAGGGTGGAGGTATCCACATGATTGAAATAGAAGATGACTTGGATCCCGAAGGATCGATCGGGTTGATCGTAGAAAGCGATAACCCAAAGAAACCAGCAATCACTCTCAATCCGATCATAGTCCAGATTCAACCGTCTGGGGATGCTGAGGTAAATATGGCCATACCTCTTGAGTATGAAGCAGCGCCACCCACAAAGACACTAGTACCAATTGAGGTTGAATTTGTGTCTACAAAAATGCACCCGCACCATTTGAGGTTGCAGTCTTGCCACCCAAGGCACATGTTCCATTCGAAGTGAGGATAGCCACGCCAGTACCAGTGGCAATGTCAACCACGCCACCCCTCTATACGAATGTTTTACCTATGGACTATACAGCCGAGGCGAGAAGGAAAGGCAAGGTCAAGACTGAAGAAGTTGTTGTCGCACAGGGTATGACGAGATATGGTAGAGTCTATACCCCTAAACATCTAGCCGAGTCAAGCAAGAAGGCTTCCAATCGGCCTGCCCTTATTGCTACAGGTACGAACGACCTTTGGAGGAAGGTACAGGCCAAGGAGTACTCGGTCATCGACCAATTGAACAAGACACCAACACAAATATCCATTCTCTCTTTGCTGCAGAATTCTGAAACGCACAGGAGTGATTTGTTGAAGGTGTTAAACGAAGCATATGTTCCAAACAATATCACCAGCGGAGAAATGGACAATATGGTAGGCCAGGTGTTGGAATGCCACAAGATTACTTTTCATGAAGACGAGCTGCCACCTAAAGGACTAGGGCATAATAAATCACTGCACATCACCGTGCAATGCGAAGATTATTTCATCACCAGGATCCTTATCGATGGGGGATCCAGTCTTAACATCTGCCCGTTGATAACACTCAAGAAGTTGGATAAAGGGCCGCATGAGATAAAGGATGGAGCAATCAATGCGACGGTTCTCAGAGGTCCACCATTGGTGAAATTAGTCTGTGCTTGCAAATGGGGCCGACTTGGTTTGAGGTCGATTTCCAAGTAATAGATGTGCCAGCATCTTACAATTTGTTGTTAGGACGGCCATGGATCCATGCTGCTGGGGCCGTAGCATCAACACTGCATCAGGCTGTGAAGTTCGAATGGAATCACTAGCAAGTGATCATTCACGGTGACGATAGCAACTCTATTTACAGCCGCCAGACAATTCCGGCAATCGAGGGAAGAAGGAAGTTGGGTGGAGAAACTTACCACCACATCAAGCGGGTCAATGCTATCGACAAAGACAAATGGTGGGATAGCAAAATCGAGAGTATACTAAGCTGGAGTGGGTACGAGCCTGGCAAAGGGCTCGGCAAGAACCTCCAAGGAATCTCCAAGCCTATCGAGATCAAAAGCCATGGCACTACTTTTGGTTTGGGATAAGAATATACTTGGCAGGAGTACGACGACTGGTCGCCACCACGGAGCGGTCCTTACTACCATTTGGAGCAGCCAATACCGCATCTGGAGCAGACTTTCCAACAGGCCGACATTATTTATGGATCAGATGAAGAAGAAGCACTTGCAGTAATGAGGAACTTGTTTCTGTAGGACAGTGATATGGATTGTTGTGTTATTCTCGAGGAGGAGGGGGAGGAAGGCCCTTCCATACAGGCGGTGAGCAGAGGGGCTTGCCTCAAGAATTAGACCATCAGGACAACCAAAGCTCGACGAGCCTCGGGGTAGCAAGGCTAAAACAAGCATTATTCACTGTTTCATTTACTAAATGATTTTTCTTTTCGCATTCTTCAATTCCCGCAATAAGATCTTCAATGTTCAAAACAATTATTCAGTTTATCAAAAGCATTTTAATTTTCTTATGAATCAAATATTTATTGCTATCATTTTTCACTCATTACATTACCTATACAGCATTACTATTACTTGTCTTGATGAACCAATGACTGTGACATGCAACGAGATAAACGCAACAAATGGACATTGATTCAGAGGAAGATGACGTACCTGACGAGATTGTCAAAGAAATTTAGAATTTTGAGAACAGGAATAAGTCCAACCTGGATGAAACCGAAGTTGTCAACCTGGGAGATTGAAAAAACGTCAAGGAAACACGAATCAACATTCATCTGTCACCATCAGAAAAGAAGGAATACACAGATTTTCTAAAGAAGTATGAGGACATATTCTCCTGGTCGTACGATGACATGACTGGCCAGAGTACATCCATTGTGGCTCACAAACTACCAACCAATCCAATGTGTCCGTCGGTAAAGCAAAAACTCAGAAAGTTCAAGCCTGATATGAGCTTGAAAATCAAGGAAGAAGTCACCAAGCAAATCAACACCAAAGTTCTCAGGGTAGTCGAGTACCCGACATGGTTAGCCAACCTTGTGCCAGTGCCAAAGAAGGATGGGAAGGTCAGAGTCTGTGTCGACTAACGGGATCTCAACCGGGCCAGTCCGAAAGATGACTTCCCTTTGCCAAATATACACATCCTGATTGACAATTGTGCCAAGCATGAGCGACAGTCATTCGTAGATTGCTTTGCTGGTTATCATCAGATCTGGATGGATGAGGAAGACGCTGAGAAAACGGATTTCATTACGCCGTGGGGAGTGTACTGTTACAAGATGATGCCATTCGGCTTGAGGAATACAGGGGCCACCTACATGAGGGCTATGACCACCATCTTCCATGACATGATTCACAAAAAGATCGAGGTATATGTGGATGATGTTATTATCAAGTCCAAGAAAGCCACTGATCACATAGCAGACTTGAGGAAGTTCTTCAATAGATTGCGGAAATACAATCTGAAGCTGAATCCCGCGAAGTGTGCATTCGGAGTTCCTGCTGGAAAGTTGCTCGGGTTCATTGTCAGCTGCCGAGGGATAGAATTAGATCCGTCAAAGGTCAAAGCCATTCAAGAACTACCACCGCCAAGGAACAAGAAAGATGTGATGAGTTTCTTGGGGAGACTTAATTACATCAGTCGATTCATAGCACAGTCTACAGTCATATGTGATCCGATCTTCAAGATGCTAAATAAAGACGCCGCGACCAAATGACTGATGAGTGCCAAAGGGCCTTTGACAGAATCAAGGAGTACATGTCAACACCACCAGTCTTAGTCCCGCCTGAGCCAGGTAGACCCTTATTACTCTACCTTGCAGTGTTAGATGGAGCCTTCGGCTGCATTCCGGGGCAGCACGATGAAACAGGGAGAAAGGAGCAAGCAATTTATTATCTCAGCAAGAAGTTCACTCCGTACGAAGCACGGTATTCTCTATTGGAACGCACATGTTGTGCTTTGACCTGGGTAGCTCAGAAACTGAGACATTACTTCTATGCCTATACCACATATCTCATATCAAGGATGGATCCCTTAAAGTACATCTTTCAGAAGCCCATTGTCACGACCCCAAATCCTAACAGGCCGTGATGGCGCCTATCATGGAACTAGGCTAGCCAACCATCACATTACTACGCTTTTGTTCAATTATAACAGTTCACAATTTAATAATAAGCATGCAACCATGACATAGAGTAATATAGTTACGTCTTAGCTTCCAAATAATAGTCTAACAAACCTCCCAAGAACTGGAGTCAATAGTCATGAGCATCTAAGAATAAATAAATCTAAATCTACTAAAACTAGAATATATGTCTCTGAATCAAATGCTAAAACTAAATAAGGAAGGGAAGTGGAGAAGCTGTGGACACTAGACTGCTACCTCGAAATCACGTGAAATGCTGCTATCGAACCTGCGTCAGCTACTGTTGCGAGCTAGTACTTGGATCTGTGCACAGAAGCACAGGGAGTCTTTATGAGTACGCCAACTCAGTAGTAATGAAAATAAATCAGAGTCTAAGAATTATAAAACACGCAGTACAGATACACAATTCCACAATACCAGTAAAACACCAAGTCACCATGTAGTATTCATCAAATAATAAGTTCGAAATAAGTTTCCAGAAATCCCTTGAAAACAAGTGCAATACCAGTATATCTTAGTAAAATTCTCAGTAAAAGCAGTTTGAAAACGAAGTAAATCATAGTTCGAAAACTTAGTAAAATCATCAAAAAACTGCCCCGGAGGCCAAAATCATTTTTCATAACAGTTTCCCTCAGGCATACCCTCAATCACTCAATATCAATCATCACTCAGTATCACCCCCGCGGGCAATCATCATCACTCAATCAGTATCGGTGCTCACTGGGGGTGTGTACAGACTCCGAAGGGGCTCCTACATACTAAGCGCAATAATAACATAAGGCCTGAAAGCTTCTTCACCACTCTCCTGAGGCCTGAAAGCCTCCTCACAACACTCCTGAAGCCTGAAAGCCTCCTCACCACTCAGTCAGACACTCTCAATTTGCCCTTAGGCCATAAAAACATTTGGTTCTCGACCCAAAGCAGTGTTTCATTTTTCAATAAATAGTATCAAAATACTCTGAGTGTCAAAACAATTTATCAAAAAAATACTGAGTGTAAAATCATAGCATATCAGTGAGAAAAATATAGTAAACACAACCCTCAAGGGGAAAACAGATACGCACTAGGCCCCAAACACGGCTTACGGCCCAAATCATATCATAATAAAATATAACTAATTAAGCATATGCTTAAAAATCGGTTTAGCAACTCAATAGTCGCCTAAATACGGAAGAGATCTCGAAAGTTCTAACCTTTTCATTTCAAAACCCATGAAAGGGTGCATAGTCTGGGGTTTCATACCCTCAGGACAGGATTTAAAGACATTACTTATCTCAAAACTAGCCCGAAACTACTTTGCAATGCGTTTTCCTTTTGAATCAACTTCCTGATGCTCCAAATCTACCAAGTTCAGATTTTTATCATCAAATTATGCTCAAGGAATAAATTCCAATTGAAAAATATCGAATTTAGCTCAAAAATCCGAATTCGGTCAAAACCCGACCCCCGGGCCCGCGTCTCAAAACTCAGAAAGTTTTATACCAAAATGTTCTTCGTTCTCTCACGATTCCCTACATATAAAGAACATCAAATTCGGAGTCCGTTTGACCCCTCAAATCGACCCTTAAAGGTCTCATAATCTCAAGCCGTAAAACCCAATTTTTCTACTGATTTTCCGTGAATTTACACTTTTTTTATGTTCTATAATCATCCATAATCGAGTTTTACTGATCAAAACACTTACCTCTATGAAGAACAAGGATTTCCCTCTTCAAAAATCGCCTCAAGAGCTCTTTGTCCGTACAAAAGTGGTGTAAAAAAGGTTTAGGTCGCGTAAGGGTTTATTAAAATATGCCCAGTTAAATGTCCTCCGCGATCGCGGTCTATGCCCTGCGATCGCACTGACCAACTTTCCCATAGAACATTTTTCCTCTCCGCGATCGCGATCCCCTGCCCGCGATCGCACAGCCCAGCACCCTAGACCTTCGCGATCGCACACCTTAACTCGCGATCGCACTGCCTTGCCTTCATACCCTACGCGATCGCAACCCCTCTAATGCGATCACACTGAACAAAATCTGGAACCCTCACACACTGGCCTATGCGATCGCATGAGATTCCCCACGATCGCATAGAGTAAATTTGATCCTGCAACACACCAGCAAAAACTGCTATTTTTCTAAGTCCAAATGAGTCTGTTAATCACCCGAAATAAATCCCGAGCCCCTCGGGACCCCAACCAATTATACCAACACATCACATATGATCATTCAAACTTAGTTTCACTCTCAAAACACCAAAACTAACATCAAAACGCCAAATTGACATCGGATTCAAGCCTAAGAACTTTGAAATTTCTAAAATCCACCAATGATGCCGAAACTATCCAAACCAACTCCGATTAATCTGAAATTTTGCAGACATATCCAAAATGACATAACCAACCTTTTCAAACAGTCGGAATTCCATTCCGACCCCGATAGCCTATTTTTCACTACCGACCGGAAATCGCCAAAACTAACTTTCGCCAATTCAAGCCTAATTCTACACCGGACATCACAAAATTATTCTGAACACACTCCTAAGTCCCAAATCACCTAACGAAGCTATTCGATCCATAAAATCCGCATTCCGAGGTCGTTTACCAATAAGTCAACTCTTAGTTGACTTTTCCCATTTTAAGGCTATCTTTGAAGGCTAAATGACTGAACTCTCACTACAACCATTCGATTTCAAGCCTACCAATTCTAATACATCAAATACAGTACAACCAACCTATGACAGGGCAATAACAGTAATTATAATAAAAATTCTACGGAACGATCGACCGGTTCGTTACACCCATGCCCACCGGCAAGCTAGCTAAGTGGAAAATCTTGTTGAGTGAGTTCACATTGTTTATGTGACTCAGAAAGCGGTCAAAGGATAGGAATTGGCAGACCACCTTGCTAAAAACCCTGTGGATAGAGGATACGAACCCCTGACAACATATTTTCCTGATGAAGAGGTATCATTCATAGGAGAAGACATTACAGAATCCTATGATGGTTGGAGAATGTTCTTCGATGGAGCAAAAAACTTCAAAGGGGTCGGCATTGGAGCATTCCTAATATCAGAAACCGGTCAGCATTATCCGGTGTCTGCCAAACTCAGATTCTCCTGCACCAACAATATGGTCGAGTACGAAGCCTGCATCTTAGGGCTCAAAATGGCCATTGACATGAACGTTCAAGAGCTGCTAGTGATTGGAGATTCAGACCTACTTATACATCTGGTACGAGGGGAATGAGCAACCAAGAATTCCAAGATACTCCCGTACCTGCACCACGTGCAGGAATTAAGAAAGAGGTTCACGAAGACAGAATTCCAACTTCAAAACAAGCTCTCTGATGCATTGGCTACTTTGCCCTCAATGATCCAGCATCCGGACGAGACTTTCATTGATCCTATTCCAGTGAAAATTCATGATCAGCCAGCTTACTGTGCCCATGTCGAGGAAGAAGCAGACGCAAAACCTTGGTTTCATGACATAAAGGAATATTTGGCAAAAGGAGAGTACCCAGAACTTGCAAATCCTACTCAGAAACGCACACTTCGGAGGCTATCCAACAAATTCTTTCACAGCGAAGGAATCTTGTATAGGAGGACTCCCGATTTAGGACTATTAAGATGTGTCAACGCAAAGGAAGCATCCAAGCTACTAGAGGAAATTCATGTTGGGACCTGCGGTCCATATATGAACGATTTTGTCTTAGCAAAGAAGATACTCTGGGTTGGTTACTTTTGGAAGACTATGGAAACGGAATGCATCCAGTATGTCCGAAAATGCCACCGCTGTTAGATTCATGCAGACAGGATAAAGGTACCTCCAAACGAGCTTAATGCGACGAGCTCACCATGGTCGTTCACCGCTTGGGGCATGGACGTTATTGGACCAATCGAGCCTGCCGCCTCCAACGGACACATGTTCATCCTTGTAGCCATCGATTATTTCACCAAATGGGTCGAGGCAGCATCCTACAAAGCAGTGACTAAGAAAGTCGTGGCAGACTTTTTCCGCGACCGTGTTGTTTGCCGGTTCGGAATTCCAGAATCAAACATTACTGATAATGGCTCCAATCTCAACAGTGACTTGATGAAAGCTATGTGCAAAAATTTCAAGATCAAACACAAAAATTCCACAGCCTACAAGCCACAAATGAATGGAGATATGGAAGCCGCTAACAAAAACATCAAGAAAATATTGAAAAAAATGATAGAAAGGCATAAGCAGTGGAACAAGAAGTTATCATTCGCTTTACTAGTATATCGCACCACGGTCCGCAAATCGACCGGAGCAACCCCCTATATGCTGGTTTACGACACAAAGGTTGTCATTGCCGCTGAAGTAGAAATTCCTTCCCTAAGGATCATACAAGAAGCTTAGCTCAGTGATGCAGAATGGGTGAAGAGTTGTTATGAGAAACTAGCCCTTATAGATGGTAAGAGAATGAATGCAGTCTGCCATGGTCAACTCTATCAGAACAGAATGTCCAGAGCCTTCAACAAAAGAGTCAAGCCGAGACAATTCACATCGGGGCAGCTGGTGTTAAAGAAGATCTTTCCACACCAAGATGAAGGAAAATGGAAGTTCTCTCCCAACTGGAAAGGTCCGTAAATGGTTCATCGAGTTTTGACAGGAAGAGCTCTTATACTTGCATAAATGGACGGAGAAGTCTGGCCAAAGCCAATCAATTCAGATGCAGTCAAACGTTACTATGTGTAATCTTTATGTTTTATCAATGATGTAATTTGAACTACGCCTGAACTGATTCCCGTTTAAGAGGGGATACGTAGGCAGACCTATGGCTTCGGTCATAATCCAATAAAAATTCATTTTTTTCCCGCAATTGAAAACTGGGGCAGAATTTTGAGGAGGACCCTCAAAATGCTGAAGTAAGTTCAGCCAACCACCGCACGAGCAACAGTCAGAGGCATCGACCCATCAAACTGGGGCAGAATTGTGAGGAGGACCCTTAAAATTCCGTAGCAGGAGGGTTGCAATGTCTCGAACCGTGTCACGGTCGTCGGTTCATCAAAAAAATATTTTTTTAAATTACCCATTTATGTCATACTTTTAAAAAATCATGCATGTTTGTTCTTGAAACATCTTTGTTTAGCAACGCTACCCCAATGATACATACAGTATCATCATATCAAGCACAACCAATCAAGCAAAGCCGGCGGGGATACGAACTAACCTTCCCTTTTACAAAACTCACGATTTTCCTTTGGATGCAAGCACTAAGGTTGCGAAAGCCCCAAAACATGCTATCTGCCCAAAAGACAGGCATTGCTTAAAGTACGATTCTCAAATCGTTACACTTGGCGACATTTGCTATCAGCACACACTAATGATGTTCCATAGTCACAGCGCTCACAATAATAACACTGCCGCAATCTGCTATCAGCTAAGAAACTTCACTATCATTCGTTATTTTATTTCTTGCATAAGGCTACATTTCTGACTTCCGAGACTAAACTTTGTCTCCACCTGCATTCGCATCTCTGTATAAGGCTACCTTTCTGCCTTCCGATACTAAACGATGTCTCCATCTACATCCGTATCTCTGCATAAGGCTACCTTTCTGCCTTCCGAGACTAAACGATGTCTCAATCTGCATTGCATAAGGCTACCATTCTGCCTTTCAACTTGCATAAGGCTACCATTCTGCCTTTCAACTTGCATAAGGCTACCATTCTGCCTTCCGAGGTTAAGCTCTACCTCCATCTGCATTGCATAAGGCTACCATTCTAACTTTCAACCTGCATAAGGCTACCATTCTGCCTTTCAACCTGCATAAGGCAACCATTCTGCCTTCCGAGGTTAAGCTCTACCTCTATCTGCATTGCATAAAGCTACCTGCATAAGGCTACCATTCTGCCTTCAGAGGTTAAGCTCTACCTCCATATGCATTCACATTCTTGCATAAGGCTACTATTCTGCCTTCTGAGGCTAAGCTCTGCCTCCAATTTACTTTTCGAGACTAATGCTATCTCAAGCACTATCTATTTCACTTTTTCTATCGGCTAAGCTCTGCCCTTCAGTACGCAAGACTAAGCTCTGTCTTGTCAGCATCATATTATTGCATCTCATGGGCTGAAATATCACGAACCTGTCCAAAGGTGTCATCGTTCGGAGGCATCATCTTTATAGCCTGAGAACATTATGTCATGGCCTGAGGATCTCTTTCAATCGTTTGCATATCATTATGCAAAGGCGTCATGGTTCGTAGGCACCATCCTCATGGCCCGAGAACATATGGCCTGCGAATCCTGCATCAAGCTACCCATGGACCAGGACATCATGGTCCGAGGACATCATCCTTAACCGTCCAAAGACATCATTCACGGTCCGACGAGAATTTGCATCACGTTTAAATTATGCACCATACAAGCTTGTATCGTTATTTTGCAGGTAATCCGGCGATCAACGACCGTCCTGACAGGAGCGGTCCCGCTCCAGTTCTCCTAACCATTCCTATAAACCGTTTATTCACCCCAACCCTATGTGTTGCGTCCGTTCTTGTAAAACTTTATCGGTATACTTCGTCGATGACTCCTGAACTACATACGGCCCGATTCTTGTACAACCAGGGATATGTAGGCAACTCAGAAACCAGAGTGCAACCTAAACCGCTTCGCTCGGTCAAAATTGGCCATTATGTCTTTACCCGACAACTTTTTCATCCTTCCCGGGTAAAGAGGGGCAGCTGTTGATACCCAATTTTTCCTCAAATTATTTTTAAATTTTGCATATATACCTACAAAATCACTTTTTATTATAATTGATATTTTTCCATAATTTCCCATATTTTATTAATTTATTTTTTCTAATTTATTCAATAATGTATGTCCAATAATTATTCATAAATTATATTACAAATAATTTCAGAATATATCCTAGCTCAATATATCATTTTTAATCTTATTAGGATTTAATTATTTCACAAATTAGCCAATTGGGCATTATTTGGCTATAATTACAATAATTTGCAATTATAGCCTAATTATACATTTTATACCATTTTAATTCAATAGTTAGTCATTTTATATTTTTATATTAGTTAATTACCTTAATTTCATCTATTTAGCATTAATTTCATTTTGTGTAACTATTACCTATTTTTATTAATTATTTATCTATTTAATTGGGTATATAACAATTAGCCCTTTCCTATTTAAATTATAGCCCAATTTAATTCAATTTCAGCCTATTGAAACCAGCCCAAACCCCCCAACTAAATCCATCCAATACCCAGGACCAATCCACTAAAGATACCCGGTCCAGACTTGAATTAATCTTGGTCGTTGATCGATTTTAATCAACGGTCCGGATTCAACCTTCCTTAATTAAACTTAGGTGACTACCNGACACTGTCCACCTTCTCCGGTCACTTCCCCCGCCGGAAGTCATGGCTTCTCATCATCTCTTGGCCCTTGCTTCACCCCATGCCGGTCTAATGATACCCTGAGTCCCTCAAGTAAACCTGGAGCGGTTCAACTCCTCCCATGATCCCTCATGCCGTTTTCCAGCCACCTCCGGTCGTCTGAGTAAGATCTGTGACTTTTCCGGCTAAAGCCGGTGACATATTTAAGATTTTCTTGTTTCTCTGGGTTCTATTAAACCCTAACTCCTAATATTTTCCAATTTCCTTTAGATCTGTGTATCTTATGAAGCTTTTTACATGTTTCCTTTGAAAAAAGTCTTCCTATTTCTAAACGATCTTTCATCTCAAAATTAGGGTTTCATAACCCCTCTTTCAAAATACGATTTTTTTTTCTTCCGCTTTTAATATCATTATGTGTTTCTTTCTATGATTCAATGATTTATTTGAAGTTTTCTTTTCATTTTAACTTATTATACTGAAAACCCTAGGTTTTCCTAAATTCTAACTTGTTTACCAACCACACATTGTCTAACCAAATCTGTGACTGATGTGTTCGTTTAAATGCGTGAACTCCTATTTCTCATAAATGTTTAAGTTCTTTGTGATTTTACCTTGTTTTTGCTCATTAGGGTTTCTAATTACGTTCTCTTCTACTTATATCTTGTTCATTCCGTTTAATCCCTTTAGTGATACTGCTTTGTCTCTAAACCTGTGTGATTTTTCTACTATAGTCACTAGGGTTTTTTTTACTCTTTAATTCTCCCTGCTCGTTTAATTGTGTGCTAGCCTCGAACCCCTGATTCTGTGTGATTGTTTGCTAGCCTCGAACCCCTGATTCTGTGAGATTCTTTACCTTGCTATGCTTTTGCTTGCCTATTATTTGCCTAATTGATTTTTTGTTCCTAACTGTCTGCAACTTTACTTTGTTTGCACCCCTGATTCCTTGAGATTTGAAAAGCGTTACTGATTTCTTATGGGATGTTCTTACTGACTTCCGACTTTATTTTCTTACCTTGTTACATAATTTATTGATTGTTAATTTATTATTATATCCTTAATTGATATCTTCGGAACCTAGTCCTAATTGCTTACTTGAATTGGGTTGAAATTGTTTCCTTATATGCATAAGCACTTTTCTTGATTTTTTTTTTTTTTACCTACTAGCTATAATGATCCGGTCTGTCGTTACGTAGAACCTGCATTAAAATTTCTGTTATTGGCTTGTCATAGGTTGGTTATATTGTTATTTATGTATTAGAGTTGGTAGACTTGGAATCAGAATGGTTGTAATGAGAATTTAGTCACTTAGCCTTTAAAAATAGCCTTAAAGTTGGAAAAATCAACTAAGAGTTGACTTATTGGTAAACGAACTCGGAATGCGGATTTTATGGCTAGGATATCTTCGTTAGGTGATTTGGTACTTAGGAGTGTGTTCAGAATAATTTTGTGATGTCCGGTGTAGAATTAGGCTTGAATTGGCGTAAGTTAGTATTGGTGATTTCCGATCGGCAGTGGAAAATAGGCTATCAGGGTCGGAATGGAATTCCGAAAGTTGGAACAGGTTCATAATGTCATTTTGGATATGTCTGCAAAATTTCATGTCAATCGGAGTTGTTTTGGATAGTTTCGGCATCGTTGGTGGATTTTAGAAATTTCAAAGTTCTTAGGCTTGAATTCGATGTGATTTTGGTGCTTTGATGTTATTTTTAGTGTTTTGAGAGTGCAAATAAATTTGAATGATGATATGGGATATGTTGGTAGGTTTGATTGAGGTCCCGAGGGCCTCAAGTGTGTTTCGGGTGGTTAACGGACCTAGTTTGGGAGTTGGGAGTTGCAGATTTTCTGCTAGTGTTCTCTAGTTTTTCCTTCTACGCGATTGCAGGTGTGGGGTCGCGATCGCGTAGGCTTAGCAGAGAGGGCAGGAAAAGTTATTCTTCGCGATCGCAGAAAGGGAGTTGCAATCGCAGTAGTGTGGATTGGTGTTCTTCGCGATCGCGTGGTCTGGGTCGCGATCGCATAAGGTAATCGATGCTGGGGGGAGTTAATGGAAATGGTCTTCGCGATCGCGATGGTGTGTCTGCGATCGCATAGGTCAGTAAAGAAGAGGTTCGCGATCGCGTGAAGGCTTCCGCGATCGCGTAAGGTTAAATGAGGGCTGCCCTAATTTGTGCTCCGCGATCGCGACTGGATGTCCGCGATCGCGATGAAGAAATCCCTGGACAGTATTAAATTAAACCCTCCGCGACCATTAGACCTTTTAACACCATTTTTGAACGAGAAAAGAGCTTGGAGGCAATTTTGAAGAGGGGAAATCATTGTTCTTCATCGAGGTAAGTACTTTGGACCCTAAAACTCGATTATAGGTGATTAAGGAACATAATATCAGTGTTTAATCCATGAAAATCATTAGAAAAAGATGGGGTTAGGGCTTGAGATTATGAAACCTTCTAGGGATGATTTGAGGGGTCAAACGAACTCCGATTTTAGGGTTCTTTATATGTACGGACTCGTGAGATGATGCAGAACAACTTGGTATAAAATTTGTCGAGTTCCGAGACGCGGGCCTGGGGTCGGGTTTTGGCTAATTTCGGGTTTTGAGCTAAAATTGGTATTTTTCAATTGGAATTCATTCCTTAAGCATAATTTGATGATAAAGATCTGATCTTTATAGATTTGGAGCGCTTGGAAGTTGATACGAGAGGCAAGCGGGTCGCAGAGTAGCTTTTCGGGCTAGTTTGAGGTAAGTAATTTCTTTAAATCCTGTCATGGGGGTATGAAACCCCGGACCTTGCATCCTTTCACGGGTTTTGGAATGCAAAGATTGGAACTTTGGAAACATATTCCCTATTTAGGCGACTATTGAGTTGCAAAACCGATGTTTAAGCCTATGCTTAATAGTATTGATATATTTTGATATAATTTGGGATGTAAGCCATGTTTGGGGCCTAGTGCCGATCTATTTACCCTTGGGGATGTTTTTACTATTTTCCTCACTTGTTATGTTATGATTTTCACTCAGTATTTTCGTGATAATTGTTTTGACACTCAGAGTATTTTGATACTATATATTGAAAATGAAACACTGTTTTTGGGTCGAGAACCCGGTATATTTATGGCCTGAAAGGCATGTTGAGAGTGTCTGACTGAGTGAGGTTGCGGGCCATTATTGTGAGGATGTTGTGATATGAGAGAGGCTGCGGGCCAATATTGTGTGTGATTTATGCCATGATGTGGCTTGTTATAGCGCTTGGGCTGTAGGAGCCCCTCCGGAGTCTGTACACACCCCCAGTGAGCGCAGGTACCTAATGAGTTATGTTGCCCGTGGGGCTGATACTGAGTGATTGTGAGGTTTCCTGATGGGCTGATACTGAGTGACTGTGAGGTTTCATGATGGGCTAATACTGAGATATATGAAATTGTTACGAGAAATGATTATGGCCCGAGGGGCAGATTTATGATGATTTTACTAAGATTTTGAACTATGATTCACTTCGTTTTTCAAACTGATTTTTACTAAGATATATTGAAATTATAATTGTTTCAAAGGGTTTCTGGAAATTGGTTTTCGAACTTATGTATTTGATGAATACTTTATGGTGACTTGGTATTTTTACTGTTTTTGTGAATTGGTGTATCTGTGCAGTGTGTTTCGTATTTCTCATACTGTGATTTATTTTCATTACTATTGAGTTGGCGTACTCATCATTACTCCATGTGCCAGTGTGCACAGATCCAGGTACCGGCTCGGAGCAGTAGTTGTCTCTGTTCGTTAGCAGCAGTTTACGTGATTTCGAGGTAGTTGTCCAACGTCCACAACTTCTCCATTTCCCTTCCTTATTTAGTTTTAGCATTTCATTCCTAGACTTTATTTAAGACATTAGTAGAGTTAGTTTTATTTCGTAGATGCTCGTGACCATGTTGACTCCAGTCTTAGGAGGTTTTGTTTAGAGTTGTTTAGACTATTATTGGGGCGCTAAGACTTAATGTAATTATTTATACTTTGTTTGCTGTTTGTTATCGATTTGTGAAATATTATACAAGAACGAATGGGTAGTCGTGTGATGGTTGTCTAGCCTAGTTCCACGATAGGCGTCATCACGACCTGTTAGGAATTGGGGTCGTGACACTAGCCGTTTGACTTTAACCCCTTCAATTAAGGGGGTGCCTAATTACCTGCTATACTTACACTGTCTAAATATCCTTTAAGCTATACATGGCTCTTTCCTTATTTTGTTACCCACCGTTTGAATAATTCCCTTAATTATGGGGATACTTGTACTGATTGTGTACTGATTGATACTCAGTCCCACAATCACCGGTTAATTCTAATTTTTACCTTATTTTCCACCCAGCTTTCAAACTATATATACTCTATTCATTAATTAGAAAATACACACACAGACACAAACTAATCTGTGCAACTCTGTCTCTCACAACTAAAACTTTTTACTCTCTCTATTCTCTCTTCTGTGCTACTTGCTACTACTCTAAGTTAGACGACTGCAAGCCAAGGCTAACTATTGTGCATCTCTTATTCTCTGCTTTGTGTTACTACTTTCTGCACCCTACTGGTATGTTCTAATTTAGAGTTCAGTCTTCAAACCAATATGTTTCTATTACTGTTGCAATTTGTTTCTAATCTGCTTTTATTTGCTATTCTGTTGTTCGACATGTAATTAAAATCTTGACTTCCCTCTACCTGTTAAGTTTTATTTTACTTGTCAATGACCAACATGTTTCTGTATACTTAGCATCTGTTTCTTATGTGAATCCCCATGATTAATACATTGGTTTGGTCATGGTCTTAGTTGTTTGGTGTTGACATATTAACCTAATCTGACACTTCATTGTACCCTGATCCTCATGAACCCTTAGGAACTTCTGATTGCATGTGCTTCTACCTGCTACATGCCTACCCTTACTTGCACTATATTTGTCCCTAAAATTCCCTCACCCCTGTTTGTGATTGTTGGACCATTTTGGGTCCTTTATGATGCTGGCTTTGCTTATGTTCTGAGATGGGTGTTCTTTAGGGGTGGGCATAAAATCCAAAAAACCGAATTCCGAACCGAACCCAATTAATTTGGTATTTCGGTTTCGATTTTTCCAGTATTTTGGTTTATTTCGGTACAGAAATTTTGATATTTCAGTAATTCGGTACGGTATACGATATTGGGTTTTTGATATTTTGGTATTTCGGAAATACTGAAATAATTTAGCCCAAGCCCAACTTTATTTTTATTCTTAGGCCCAATAGTTACTTGTCTTATTCTCATGACAAGCTTACTGGTTTGGAAAAGGGCGTCCTTGTTTGTCCCACCAAAAACGACAACAATAAGGAGTACTTGTTACTCGACTCTTTGCATGAACATTTTGTTGTGTGCTGAATCTCACTCGGTGTCAAAGAAGAAAGTAAGACACAAAGTTTGTTCACGTTGAATTGAAATGGTTGTTGCAACTCATTTTAAGACTACCTTAACTTACAATTTATTTATGACATTACCTAATAGGATTCTGATTAGAGTCGCGTAGGAACTATTTTAAGAAGAGACAAAGCTGAAAAGATTTTGAAAAATCAAACCACTTTTTTGAATTTTGACCCGGGTTAGTTCTAGGTTGCTGAAAGGGAGCCTTGGCGTAATTGGTAAAATTGTTGTCATGTGATCAGGAGGTCACAGCTTCGACCGTGGAAATAACCTCTTGCAAAAATACAGGGTAAGAATGCATACAATAGTCCCTTATGGTCCGACCCTTAGTTCTAGGTTGCTATCTTCCAAAACCACATGAACGACTTTACTTTCAAGATTTTGATGCGTTTGTTGGTACAATTGGAAGAGAGGGAGAAAGTTTTTGGATGTTGAGACACACGAAAGGTGATTATAGCGGTACAAGAATGGGCAGACATATCATGTCCAAGGTGGTGACTGGTGGAAGGCGGCAGAATTTTCCAAGAAAGGGAAGTGCTAGAGACACAGATGGCGCTTTAGTTGATTTCAGAATAAACTGTTATCTACTTCCTGAAAACAATTGACGGCAAAAAAAATGGACTTAGAATCTAACTTAATCCAAAATTTTAGCACATAATCAATATGGATTACATTAGTTAGTGGAGTGGGGGAGATAGTGAAGATTGGTTTAAACCGAAACCGTACCGAACCAAAATAAGAAATATCGAACCGTACCGAAATATTTTGGTACGGTATTTGGTATACACAATTGATAAACTGAATACCGAACCGCAATTCTAAAATACCGAACCGAAATACCGAATGCTCACCCCTAGTGTTCTTTCAAACTATTTTCACCAGTTAAACCTTTGTTATGAAAAAAAAACCATTTCTTTCACTCAGTCTCTCTTTCTCTCAAAACTGTTTCAAAACTGCTTCTTACTTAAACTCCTTCAATACTATCAAACACTCTCACTATACTCCTAGATATTAGGTTTTGCCCCTTTTGTGTGAGCGTTGCTTAGGGACCCTTGAGCTCCCTTTGAACTTTGACACACAAGAGTTGGCCATTCCACACTGCACTTACTCCATCTTGGCTATGAAATCTGGGTGTGAGCACTGCCCGGGAGCCCTTGAGGTCCTTAGGGAACTCTAACACACCTGGATTATGATAAAGGTTGTGAAACAATACTTGGCATTGAGGACTTGGAGACTTGGGCCTATTATGAAGTCTCTCTATAGTTAACTTCTTTCTTTTCTTATTTCCATTATGTAATTTGTGCCAGTGGTTTGTAATAATTATTGTAAAAAATACTTTGGGGATGGATAGTGAAAAGGGAGAGGTACTACGCATGCTATAGTTATTAAAAGGTAGAAAACATGTCCTTAGGTTTATATTCTTGATTACGCAATAGAAACCATGTTTAAGATTGATGCATGCAATAGAAACCATTCCTCTTAGGTCCCATATCTATTGTTTTCAGCATATGCATTCTTATATCGCTTTTAAATTTTTGTGTTAAAACATGCTAATAATTAGTATTTTTCCATTATGTAATACGCTGCCATGTACACTTAGAAATCCTGTTTATAGGATAAATAACAGCAACAAAACTCTGTTATTTGATTCTGTTCATACCAACATGTTTTGAAATATAACCTAGAAATCCCGCCTTAGGATAAATGTGTTAACAAAACTGCAATCATGTCTTACCATGCCTACGCATTTAGAGATCCTGTTTTAGGTATACAACATTAAAAACTATCATCAATGTTATTCCTGAAACTGTGTATATTGCTATGATGTGCACTTAGAAATCCTGTTTAAGTCATTATGCATCATGTTATAGGATAGTGTTCAATTAACTACACTTAGCCTAAAAACAGATATGTAAAAAAAATCACCCTGTTCTAATAAACTGGCAATCAGTCTTTGAATATGTGTACATTTAGAATTGCATGTTATTAGGTATAAAAATCTGGAATTATTAATAAGGTTGAGTAACTGTTGCATAGACCTAGGCAAACCTTAGGCGATCAACTTTAAAATATAACCAGAATTGTCTTTGTGATTATGTTTAACTATCAGCATGTTAAAATCAGTAGGCAAGACTGATTAGGACTTCCTCTCTGAGTTATGTAATGAATATGCCTATGCTATTATCATTTAGACACCATGCCTAGGATCTGAATCCGGACCTTAATTGTGTGTGAGACATGTTGTTTATGTGTACTGTGTGTGGAGGAATACTTGAGCCTTTTATGCTTTCCATGCTTTTCCCCTATCTGCAGTCCTACTTGTTTATTATATGTCACTTTAGCATTTTCACCTTTAAAAACCTGAGGGTCTGCCTAGCACCTCCCTTATAGGATAGAAGTCCCAAAATCGTCCGGGACTGATTCGTGACCAACACGCGCTTTAGTTACCTTCACGGGGTGGGAAAGGGTAGAATATGGACATCATGACCGGTGCGCTAATGCCACGTGTAGCCCCTCTTTGAGGAGTGTCATACCGGGTATTGCATTGATGTGATCCATATTATAAACAAACCTAGTACATCCCTTTACTCTTCAAAGTGCGGACTTTCTTCACGTAGTGGACGACTAGCTTCCTCTAACTGTTCTAAAAACGTGTTGCGTCATCATTAGGAGTTTGGTCAACATTTTTGTAACGATCGAGCCGGTCGTTTTGTGTGTTGGGACTCCGTTCCCGTGAATGACTCTTTCCATAGCGGCTACTCGTGCCTTATGACTTGTGTGGGCAGGTAGTTCGAGATTCAGAAGTGATTTGGCCAGTTCAGGAACACTTGGTTCCTGAAGGCTAGCCTATTTGGCTGATTTTGGTTCCGAGCAGCATTTTGAGCAAACGACCTCGGAATCGAGTTCTGACAGCTCCAGCAGCTCCGGATGATGATTTCGGACTTGGGAGTGTGTTCGCCTCGGGTTTCTGATGACCCGGGAGTATTTCGGCACCTGAATTGGAATTCAGGATTTCATAAGATTTAGAATTCAGCCTGGAATTGGACCTCGTGATATCATGGTCCGAATGGAATTCCGGAACTGGAAATAGTTCCGTATAGTCATTTATGACTTGTCCGCAAAATTTGGGGTCATTCCGAGCAGTATAGACCCGTTCGGCATATTGATGAGCCATTTGAATTTTCTTGAAATCCTAAGTTTGAAACTAAGGGGTTTTGGAGAGTGATTTCTAGTTTGGATGATGTTTTTAGTGTTCTGGGAGCTCGAGCAAGTCCGTCATGTGATTTGGGAATTGTTGGTATAATTTGTCGAGGGATTGGGTGGGCCCAGGGGTTCCCCGAACCCCAATCGGGGTCAAAAACCAGCAATTGCATAGCTGGTGGGAAATTTACTGGTGTGACCGCACCTGCGGTCAATGAGCCGCAGGCACGAGGCTCGCACCAGCGGCCATCCCATCGCAGGCGCAGATCCAGCCGCAGGGGCGGCCTTCTTCTCGCAGGCGCGGCTCCGTAGAGCGGACCAGGATCCGCAGGCGCGACCCATCCCCAGGGCCCAGGCCATCGCAGGCGCGGCCA
>ML264623.1:0-11657 GCA_005239495.1 Nicotiana undulata
AGTAGCTCATGACTGCGTGACTCCAGATCCTAGATTGATTGTTGGAGCTTATTTCTTCTGTTGTTTTAAATGATTAAAAAAAATTCCGTATTTCTATGAGTTGAGCCAATAATGAGTAAATTTCTCTAGTAAATGAATTGAGTATTGTTGTAACGGTTGGCTAGCCTGGTTCCACGACAGGCGCCATCACAACCCGGAAACGGGTCGTGACANTACGGAGACGTCTATACTTATCTTCGAGTCACACATAATTAAGCAAATTTTATACATTAATCTACTGAGTTAAACATGTCTAGAATACAAAAAGCAAGTAATCAAATAACAGTAACATATTGAATGAGTATTAAAGTAGAAAAAGGGTTCAAATACTTACTAGTTCAGATAAAACAGAAAGAAACTTAACAAGGTAGCAATGATCACCAACAGAAGCAACAATGTAGGATTTCTGGCCTTGGCTTCCAGACGGCCAGGAATCAAAGCTCAGAATAGAATAACAGCATATAGTTTTAGTAGTGAGAAGATTCAAGTTCTAAGTCTGTTTAAAGGGGAATGGGGGAGGGGTTTAAATAGCACTAAACTAGAGCACATAAATATGGCAATAATCAATCAAGATATTTGGAAATGAAAGCATCTAACAGTTAACTAAGGAAAGAAAATTCGGAACCCTAATTAAGGTAAGCCATAGGTAAGAGACGCGTATAAGCATGTAGACAGATATTTTAACGCAATAACAAGGGAATCAAACAGATTTGAGGAATAAAAAACTCCTAAGTTTAGGGTAAGTAAAAAATAGTCAACAATTAACAACAAGAGTTATAATAAAGATGCATAGAAACAGATAGATGAAATCATTGAAGGAAAAGTAATTAAAGAATCGAAAACCCTAAATTTAGCGTAAGTAAAATTGGCGAAAATAGTCATAGGAAAAGCTATAATAAATATGCACAGAGACGAATAAACAGAAACATTAAAGATTGAACCAGATTTGGTTCGATTTTGAAGAATCAAAAACCCTAATTTTTAGGATAAAAATTAGTCAAAAATATCAACGAAAAATCATAATAAAGATGCACATAGATAGATATACGAAAACATTAAAGGAAAATATTTTAAAAAATAGAGAACCATAACAGATCTGGAAAGATCTGAACCCTAGTTTTAGGGTAAGTAAAGAATCAAGAAGAATTTCAGAGATTCATACCATAAAGAGACGAGAATGAACATAGATGGAAAGAATCAAAGGTCTGAACCAGATTTGGTTTAGAATGGAAGAAATTGACTTGCCATGTTAGGCAAGCAATTATGTTATACCATTAACGAGTAGCCAATAACGAGATATGGTGAATAAGGTACGGGAATCATCGATGATTCCATTTCTGGGTTGGAATTGAAGGGGAAATGGGTGACGGCTCTAGGGTTTGCAAAGGAAAGGAGAAGGTTCGAGAGAGTATAGAGGTGGCTGGCTGATCCAAAAATGTTCTCTAGGGTTAGGGGTGGGGATATAAGGAGAAGTGGGGGGAGTATTGTGAGCCGTTGATTATTTTTTATCAACGGTTAGGATTAGGTCGGGTTCTGGAATGGGTTAGGAATTAAAGCGGGTTTGGATTGGGCTTAAAGATTGGGCCAAAGGTCTGGGTAGGTATTTTAGGTAATTGGGCTAGGGAGTTGGTCTGAAAATGGTTTAAAATATGCTATTAATTAAATATCCCATTTCAGTTAATAAATATTTTTAAAAAAAATGATAAATAAATAATAAAAATATCATTTGTGCATAAAACAAGTAAAAATAGTTATTTGACATTGTATAAGTAAAAAGGATTATTTGGCATAAATAAAGTAACTATAAGTACATATAGGCTATTATTGCAAATGTGGAATTTTGGCCTAAAAATGCAAATGCATTATGACAAATATGTTGAAAATATTTAAAACATAAATGGGTATAGATGGTGGAATTAGATGACAAAATTGTCATAAAATAATTTGTGAGGCAATTAATGGGTATTTATATAATAAAATGCAGGAATAAATTGATTTAAAACCTTTTAAAATTATAGAAAATTATGAAAAAATGCTTGCATATGTCTATAAATCAAGTGATAGTGCATATGCACTATTTTGAAAGTATATATGTATATTTAAAAAATATGAGGGAAAAATTGGGTATCAACAATGATGAACAAAGAGACGTCATCAAAGACCCCGACGTCGTGGAAGCCACGTGATCAACTGTGGAAGACCTCGATACGGTTCAACTGGATAAATGTGACCACAACAAAAAAGCTTATATTGTCCACAAACCCTGAGAACCAGGTAAATTCCATAAATTTTTAACTGACAACGCAGACTTGTTTTCCTTCTCGCATGCAGATATGCCAGGTATCTTGAAGGAAATAGAAACACACAAGCTAAATGTCGACCCACTCTACCGCCGGTGCGGCAGATCAGAAGAAAATTCAACGCCGCAATAAATGATGTCGTCCGCGAAGAGGTCGAAAAATTGCGCGCAAATGATTCTATTAGACAGTCAAAGTACCCCCAATAGGTCGCCAACGTGGTCATGGTGAAAATGAAAAATGGGAAATGGCACATGTGCGTGGACTTCACACATCTGAACAAGGCATGCCCGAAAGATTCATTTCCGTTACCTCACATAGATCAGCTCATTGACGCAACAACGGGGCATGAGCTGTTAAGTTTCTTGGACGCCTACTAAGGTTACAACCAAATCCTCATAGAGGAGGAGGACCACGAATAAACCAATTTCATCTCCCACCAAGGGACGTACTGCTACAGAGTCATGTCGTTCGGACTGAAAACGCAGGGGCAACCTACCAGAGGCTAGTAACCAAAATGTTCGACTAACAATCGACGACATTCAAATTATTTAACGTTCGACCTCGTTCGAACCAACTAAGAGTCAGGAACACTTACAAAGAATAACATTCGTAGAAAAGCGAAAAGGGCCGAGAACATACAACAAAAAGTAATTCATTCCATTTCAAAGAAAACAAAACATCTTACAAAAGGCCAGAAAAACGCCCCCACAAAAAAAAAGAGAAAGAAAAGAACAAAAACTAAGTACAAAGGTTCATCTCCGCCCGACCCAGCAGCACCATCTCCACCATCACCAGCTCCATCCGCGTACTCATCATCATACCAAGCATCAAATGAGAGCCTGTCTAAGTCATCTTCATCATAATCCATCCCGGGCGTACCGGGGTCGTAGCCACAAGCGTCACGAGCTGCACGTGCCTTGACACAAACATCCTCGAATTCTACCTCAGAAGCCTTCCCAACCGTTGTGGATACCCAATTCTTCCTCAAATTATTTTTTAAATTTGCATGTATACCTTCAAAATCAGGTTTTATAACAACTGGAATTTTTCTATAATTTTCTCATATTTTTGTTAATTTATTTTAATTTATCTAATATTTTTATCTCTAATAATTAATCATAAATTACATTACAAATGATTTCTAAAATATTTTTTGATTTAATATAACATTTTTGGTCCTATTAAGACCAAGTTATTTCACAATTAACCAAATTGGCACTATATGGTTATAATTGCAATAATTTTGCAATTATAGCCTAATTATATATTTTACGTTATTTTTAATCAATAATTAGTCATTTATATTTTTAAATACTGATTAATCATTTTAATTTAGTCTATTTAGTATCAATTTCATTTTTTATAAGTATTAGCTATTTTTATAAATTATTTACCTATTTTTATGGAGTATTTAACAATTAGCCACTTTTATTTTTAATTCTAGCCTAATTAATCCAGACCCCTAACCCAATAAATTAGCCCAATTACCCAACCCAAACCAGAAATCCTACCCGGCCCAATCCCTCATTCGATCTGAGCCGTTGATTAATTCAAACCAACGACCCAGATTGGTCCTTACCTTAATTAGACCTAAGTGACTACCCCTCCCCCCCCCCCCCCCCCCCCCCCACCCCCGGTCTCATTCTTCACCCTCTCATTTCTAGACCGTCTCTCTGAATCCTCTCCCCTATCTTTCTAGACGCTTCATCTACTGAAGCCCTTATCTCCCTTCTCCGACCACCTCCTCGCCGGAAACCATGGAAGCTCCACCTCTCACTAGCCTCAAGGCTTCATCCTTCACACTTGTGTCACCGGTTGAGGTTCTCAAGTGACCCAGAGGCGGTTCACTCCCATCTCCGGTCGCATGCCATCTTTTTCGGCCACATATGTCCGTTCGAGTAAGATCTTTACATTTTTCGGCCAAAGGCCGGTAATATTTTATGTTTTCTTCTCCTTCTCTGGGTTTTCTCTGGAAACCCTAGCTTTAAAATTTTCCGATGTTTTTAGATCTGTGACAGATCTATGGGTACTTTAAGATTCTCACATGTTTTCCTCAAAAATCTCTTTGTTTTCAAATGATTTCCTCACTTTTAAGATTAGGGTTTCAAAACCCTTTTGCAAAACGATTTCTTTCTAATTTTTTAGAAATTACCTTATGATTTTAGCATGTTTAAACGTCCCCTGAGCTTTTCTTTTTGTTCAATTCACTTTTGTTAAAAAGCCCTAATACTTCTGGGTCCGATTTGAAGTTCGAGTCTGTTTGCGATGTTGTTTGCGTGTCTCTCATGAACCTTCTGTGCTTTCATGTATGTTTAATGTATTCTTGTGCTTCTTGCTCTAACTTATTGTTAAGGTTTCTGAATCTCTATTGTTCCTCTAACTACTTGCTTAGGGTTTCTCTGATGTTTGTTCAACACGTGCTATTTATCGTTTAATAAGTCTGATTATTCGTTTTATTGTTTACATAATACTCTCTACTGATTCTGTGTATTTCCCTTAGAACTGTGATATTCTCCTTAAAGCTGTGATTTTGTGTATTTTCCTTAGAGTTCTTTACTGATTTTCGAATTACTCCCTTACTTGTGTGATACTTTCCTTAATTAGTATTGATTTCCTTTGATTTTCAGTCACATTCGTGATTCTTTTGACTAATTTCCAGAATTAAAATTGTACTCTACCTTATTTATGTGCACAAATATGCTGTAAATTATTTTATACATTTTCCGTAAATTGTGTATTATGGACTTAGACCTAAAATCCAAGACTGAGTAATTATACACTATACTGCTCTATTGCTCTACTATTCTACTGCTCTACACTCTACTGCTCTTGACTTTACTGCTCTTCACTCTGCACTTATTCTCTCATTCAACTAGTATGTTTTCAGTTTAACTTAAAGCCTCCAAAACAATATGTTTCTATTTGTATTGCAATTCCTATTGTTCCTATTATGTTTTTTTCCTTATGGTTCTTCTGTTTACCTTGCAATTAACATGTTTATTTGTTATTTTATCTATGTGATTCCACCCTCCCTTTACTTTCAGCATGTCTCCTGTTTTTCACATGTTTCACTACACTTCTGCCTTACCCCCTGACTCCCAGCACACTATAAGCATGCATTTGTGTAACTTGTTTACTATGTAATCCTGAATTGTGCTATGCTCATGAATCCTCCTTAAATCTATGTGCAACTCTACTTGTTATGTGTTTCCTCTTTAGCACCCCTCAGTCTGATTCTTGTTAAGTTCTGGGCATGAGCATCTTTCCATGGTTGTAATATTTTTCTGGTGTTAACTTGCATGCAAAAAATGCTTTCATATGTGACCTATTTGTCCCCAATCCCATCTTCCCTATTTGTGTCTGTTTGCCTGAACTATGTATGTTGGTTTGGTATTTTGAGTTGCTGATTGTCTTACTTCTTTTCTCCTCAAACTTTTTTCACTAAAGCAAACTCTTTTGTTATTCTCCAAAACCTATTTCAAAATAATTATCTCAGAAACTATTTTCCAACTCAACTCTTTCAAAACTATGTCAAGCAGTCTCACATATACTCTTAGAAATCTAGGTTCCGCCCCTTTAATGTATGACTGCTTAGGGGCCCTATGAGCTCCCTCTGAACTCTGACACATTAGAGCTGGCCCTTCCACACTGCACTTACTCAGTTTGGTTATGAATCTGGGTGTGAGCACTGCCCGGGATCCCTTGAGATCCTTAGGGAACTCTGACACACCTGGATCATGTGAAAGGCTGTGAACCAATGGCATTTGAGACATTCTGGAGATTTCGGGCCTATCAGTAGGCTCCCTATAGTATAACTTCTTCCTTTTTCTTATTTTAATTATGTAATTTATGAAAATGGTTTGTAATAATTATTGTAAACAACTCTGGGGACGGATAGTGAAAAGGAAAGGGGAAATTATGCATGTTTAGCTATTAAAAAGGTAGAAAACATGATTAGGTTTATATTCCTGTTTGCGCAATAGAAACCGTGCTTAGGATTCATGCATGAATTAGAGATCATGTCTCATAGGACTTATACTTACTCTTTTCAGCATGTTCATCTTACTGTCAATTAGAATGCTGATAAAAAATGGCATATTCGCAAATCATGTCCTAAGCTGCCATATACGCCTAGAGATCCTATTTTAAGCTAAGCAACATTAATGAACGTGTTATTTTGCATCTCCTGAAATCGTGTTTTAACATTGCAATATTGTACACTTAGAGATCTTGTTTTAGGCTAAAACAATATTAACCAAAAATGTCATCTCTGCATATCCTGAAGCATGCCTGAACATTTATCGCATTTAGAAAAATCATGTTTAGGTTCTGCATATTCATCAACTCTGTGCAGTTAGAAAATCCTGCTTAGGTTCTGCATATACACCACTCTGTATCTCTGTGCATTAGAGATCATGTCCTTAGGATTGCATTCATATCCGCTTAGGCACCCTTAGTCTAATTACTGATAAAACAACTTCACTCATTTTGCAAACAACTGGTAATAATCTCTTAATTCTGAACACTTAGAATAGCATGTTTAGTAGTAATTTCAAATAGTTTCCTCTAAGTAATTCTGGTATACTGTCTCACACCTAGGCAAGCCTTAGGTGATAAAATTATTTAAAACTGGGAATCTGCTCTTTGTATGCTGCCTAACATTCAACAGGATTAAAAATCAGTAGGCAAAACTGATTAGGACTCCTTTTTCTGAAGTATGGAACAAATGTGCTATCTGTTTACATTTTAAAATAGCCTAGATAACATGCTTTAGGGTTTTAAATCTAAATGCTGACCTTAATTGTGTTTGAGTCGTGCTGCCTATTTGCCTTATCTGTGTTGGTATACTTGGGCCTTTCTTTTGCTCTTTCTACTTGATCTCTCTCAATATCTCTCTCAATTCGAAAATCCAGGATTTGAATTGATGTCCTCTCATTGATTCCTCTTAAATTGCATTGATTTATCCTAAAGATTTCATTTCAATTGGAATTTGGTTATTCACCATGTACGAGGATCCCCGCTAAGCATCCATGGCTGAATGGTTAAAGCGCCCAACTCATAATTGGCGAATTCGTAGGTTCAATTCCTACTGGATGCACGCCAATGGGACCCTCCAANGCTATTCCCCCTACCTTTCTTTCTAGGCGCAGGATTTCATTCCCCTAGTGCTTTCTGTCCTTCTGAGGGGTGGAAGCGAGATTGAATGCTCTAAGCTGAGTGTAAGGGTAAGGTCGAGATAGTCTTTGCAATTCATCTACCTTGTTTGTGAGGTATTATAATAATAATTCACATAATTATATTAGGTAATAATCGCCTTATTTCTGTCTTGTAGTACTGTCGGTCTAAGGAAAGGAATGGAAGTAGTCATCTTGCTTCTTTTCTTTGGATCTGCTTATGTCTATACTTCGCTTGATTCTCATGCCAGTGGACTTCATGCTCTGTTTTTGGCCTTATTAGCTTGATTTCATAAGTGAGCATGAAGTTGGAATTGAATAGATAGTGAGAAAAAGCGCCTTTCGTGATTCAAGTAGTAAGCTCGGATTCATGATTGAGAAAGAAATCTTCCAAGCGCAGCTTTAGCTGAATCTATTATACAAATTCAAAATTGGAGTAATTGAGGTTACACAAAATCTCCGCCAGAAAAGGAAAAAGTTGAATCTGGTATACTTTCTAAAGAGTCAGGTATGCCCCTGTCCCTGTCTCCAAGTGTGTGATCCACCGATTCACGGAGCGACTTTTTCTTACCGCTGCGCTTACGTCCCTATCTCTTAAAGCCCTATCAAACTTCCCTTGCCGATTGAAGAGAGCCTTATATGGATTCAAACAAGCGATAAAGGCTCTTTCTATCTTATTAGTCAAGCGCGCTAGCTGCAATCAAAAAACAGCGCTAACGAGCAAGAAAACGGATGCGCTAAGGCGCAACTTCGCGCAGCTGCTGCGCCCTTGCTTCTTGCTTTCGTGCTTTCCCCCTAATGGCAGTCCTATTTGTTTTATCTGTCACCTTAGTATTTTGCCTTTGAACCTAAGGGTCTGCCTAGAACCTCCCTCACAGGATAGAAGTCCTAAGCTCCTCCAGGACTATTAGGAAGGGACGGGTAACAACACGCAATAGAGGTTGTAGACCGACACTCGCTTTAATTACCTTTACGGGGTGGGAAGGGTAGATATGAACATGATGACCGGTTCGCTAATACCACGTGTAGCCCCTCTTTGAGGAGTGACACCGGGTATTGCATTGATGTGATCCATATGACAAACAACCTAGGACATCCCCCATCCCTCATATGCATGTTTAGATTATAACTCTTTCAAATCTTTTGCTTAGTTACTAAAGATTTTCAAACTCAGTAACACATGTGTGCTTAGACTACGAACCTTTCAAAACTATTTACTTTTCTTAAACATTAATTGCCTATTTTCTATCTATACAAATTACAAAAGTTGTTTGGTCGGGAACCACAGTTGTGGATTTTGAGGGGTGCCTAACATCTTCCCCTTAGAATAATTTCAAGCCCTTACCCTATCTCTGGTTACTAAATCTTGTTTGTAAATAACCCCAAATAGGTGCCCTAACGCACCTTAACTCGTTAGGTAGCGACTCTTCAAAACTTGAAAACCCCTTTCCCAAAAGGAAGCGAGTTGTCCCAATAATGTCAAGACCCCGGCTAATCCGAAAGGAGGTGTTGAAGAGGGGGGCGCGACAGCCTTCATCAGAGCCCTTTATATATCAAGTTGGGCCTCAGCATGAACCCACTTCTCATACAAGTCCCGTGACACACTGGGATAAGTGGAAGCATGATAGGTAGACAATTGGGCCTGTTGTTGCACCTTCTCGGCTTTTAGAGCGGCAACCTACTCGTTCATATCTGATACCTCTCCCTCTAAACCGCCTATAAGCTCTTCAAGCCTCGCTTCTTTAAGCGTCGATGTTTCTTCTTCACTAGCCCGTTCACATCTAGAGACGCGGAGAGAACCCGCCAATGCAGCCACCTCCACCACAACAACCGTTCTGGCTCTCTCAACTCTCTCCAACTCCTCAGCTTTGGCAGCCAACTCATTCCTCAACTCGTACCTGAGCTTGGAGATCGACATTTTCAGCCATTATCCCCTTTCTTACCTCGATCTCGTCATCCTTAGATCTCAACGTCCCCTCGAGCATGCTGCACCTGCCAATAGCCCTTACGAGCTCGCCATCCTTCTCTCTCAACTCCTCATCCTTTTGCTTCAGCTCATCTCGGAGAGTCTGGAATTGACCGTCCTCGCCGAGTATGTTGACCAGTGCTCGGTGCTTGGTACGGTATTCCCTATACTTGTAATCCATCCTCTTATATAGGGCCGCCCTCTTCTCTTCCCTACGGTCGCAATCAATCTCCAAAATAAGAGTCTAATAAATAAAAGAAGAAAGATCAGCAAAGGCAAAAACAAACGTAAAAGAAAGGAATAAAGTTAAAGTGTGGAAAAGGAACTTACTCGCAAGGCCATCCTAGAGATTCCCAGTGAAAGCTCCGTGTCCTTCAGCGTCTGCAGTGTCCCATTCTCGGAGTCCGTACATAAGGGGGAAAAAGTTGGAACCACCCGTTCCGAATTAACCAACAAGTTGAAATCCACGGGGATGACGATGTTTCGATTGGACCCCGCAGTCTTATCTCCACTCGAGTAAACCTCTCTTCAAAGGCTCGCACCTCCTCGGGGTCGATATCGGAGCCTGACCCATCGTCTTCTACAATGACGATTTTGTCTCTCCCACCCACAGACGATGAGCCGTTCTCGGCGGTCTGTGGCTGTTCTTCCCCCGTGGCAGCCCCTTCTGCCTCTTACGGCCTCCTCTCTACGGTGATATCTGGCGCAGGAACAACCTCGATAAGTTGTGGATGCACCGACTCCGCGTCTAATATGATCGGCCCCTCAGGCGCGACAGTGGTCGTGGTGACTCCGCTAGTCTCTACCCTCCGCCTTTTCAATGATACCGTCTCCTCCTTTCCAGGAGAATACTCATCTATCAGGTGCATCACTGGGAGGGCCGGGGTCTCTGTAAATTAACGGGCCTATGTGGGCCATAGTCACCCAATGACGGGGTCTGAGGAAAAGCACTCCTTAGGGATTCGGCCAACACAAATTACATCCCGGCCGAGGCGACTGCTTGGCTGAAGGAAGGAACAGGAGCCTTCACCTTCTTGGAATTCCTCCGACCTAACACTAGTAAAAAAATCATAAGTACAAATAGGGGATGAATCATAACGACTTCGGAATATCCACGAGACGAGGTTCAACTTACCAGTCGAGGGCTTGGGCGCAAACTTCTTGTTGAAAGACGCCCAGTCACGAATCCCAACGGTAAAGGGGAGGACTTGTGCCACCCAGTCAGCGATGTCGGCGACTAGGGGAGGGGATACCTCTCAGCTACACGAAAGAGAAAGAAACAAGTCATGAAATACGGGAAAATAAATGTGATTCAGTGGACGAATACACTTACGAGAAAAATTCCACTGCTCGGGGAATCTGCTAGGGTTCGCCACCATGTGCTCGATTTTGATGAAAAAAATAATTAAACCAAAACCGGCGATTTGCTTTGTCGTCCATTCCGGCCACCAATCCCTTGGTTCCGTGGTGGCGAAGGTGAATCATTGTGCCCCAATGGAAGTTGTGCGCAAAGAGGTGCAGCAAATGGCGGATGGAAATTTTGCAGTCAGCCAGTTCTGTATACTTTGTCAGCATAAGGAATATTGTTTAGATAAAAGTGGAAAGTTGAGCTGGGCAGACACCGTAATAACAGCCAAATTCCTCTGCCAATGGAGGAAGAGGGAGAGAATAGCCCACCAGGAACGAGTAGTCATAGCACAGTACCCAGGCCGGTGAACTTGTATCACGTCGTCGCCTGCCGGAACGATATCAACATGGGCAGGAATGTGGTACTTGGATCTGAGGGCGGAGATATGCTTGGACTCCATCTCGGACAATACTAGCTCGGGGTCCAGAACGGGCTCTTTAGAGAAGACGGTCCAAGAGGTTGGGTTACGAGGAACGACCTCCTCCACAGTGGGGAAGCTCTCGTGTTCCATAACCATGAGTTCTCCGCCACTGGAGGGCATGAACACCGATAATGGAGTAGCGTCAAAGACTGTCTCAGAGTTGGGAATCGAGTTATTCACTTTCCGATAGTATGTGTACGGTGGAGCCGGAAGCAAAGAAAGGATGTTGATGGTGGAAGATACAAGGAGCAAGAACTGAGGAGGAAGAAGAAGAAGAAGCAAAGTGCAGAGGTGAAGAAGCTAGAAAATGCGAAAGTTTCATTTAGAAGCTCCCTCCCCCCCCCCCCCC